>JZKD02S1452630.1:0-10462 GCA_000966675.3 Picea glauca
AACTGTTGATTGAGGAAGCCCTCACGCAACAAAGGAACGAGATGATGGATAGTTTCACACAAATCCTTCAGCGACTACCAACAGGTGATGCATCTTCTTTGAGAGGAGGCACCACCCCCTTCAAGGTACAAATAAAATTCAATATTCCTATATTTGAAGGTTAGATAGACACATATGTTGTAGACAAGTGGTTGAATCTACTAGAAGGGTATTTTTCTGTCCATAACTTTTCGAATAGAGAAAATATCACTTTTGTGCTCCTTAAAGCCGTTCTCCATGTCAAATATTGGTGGGAAACTTTCTGTGAGCAAAAGAAATAGAGGAACCCTCATTATTTACAGTCAGGACCACCTGGGAATCCTTCAGGGATGCTATTAAGGAACAATACTACCTGTCAGAAGTTATGATGACTTGTATACCAAATGGACCACACTGCGGCAAGAAAGAGACCAAGCAGTGCTAGATTTCACAAATATATTTCATACCTTGTGCACCAAGATGGGTATCAAAGATTCAGAATGACATCTGGTGCTCAAGTATCGTGGCGCTCTACATAGATACATACAGACCGAAATGGAATTTCTAGACAGCTCATCCTTGGGAGCGGCCTACCGATATGCTGTCAAAATTGAGTAGAAGCTCAAACAAAAGGTGCGACAATTTGGGCTAGGAACCCCTCACAACAAAAGCCAGGAAAGGCTGACCCCAACCCACAAAACAAAGGATAGAGAAAATATGGACAGTATCAGTACAACCATTCCAAGCCGCAAGCAAAGAAGGACACCAAAAAGGCAAAGAAAGATACTAGGAAGTGGTGCAACTTCCATAAGATCCCTTGGCATAACACTGCTGACTGTCACTCAAAGCAGTCACTGGTGGCTGAAGTGAAAACCTCTGAATTAGATGCGGGTTCAGACTTTGAGACAAAACCAGAAAGGGGAAGACATATCATTGACACAGAATCGAGTGCCACCGTTGCTACCACCAAGCTCCAACCTGGTGAACCAGACGAGCCAGAAGAAGGAGAATGCCTCTTCCATTCACATATGTGGGTAAAAGGCACCTCGCTGCACTTCATCGTTGATAGAGGTAGCCAGAAGAACCTCATCTCATCAGAGGTCGTTAAGCGGTTGGCCCTGCCAACAATGCTTCACCCACAACCCTACACCATTGGATGGCTCCGCCAAGGAAGCGATCTCCGCATCAACCAACAGTGCCGACTGTTGTATGACATCAATCTCTTCAAAGACGAGGTATTATGTGATGTTGCTTCTCCCGAAGTTTATGATGTTCTTTTGGGCCAACCTTATTTATGGAAGCATCATGTTATATATGAGTCTAGGCCTCGTAGTATTATTATTACTTTGAACAACTAATTGTACATGATACCCGAGGCAATCCCACCTAGTGCTATTTCCTTGATCTTTGCTAAGCAATGCAGGAAGGTCATCTCTCAGACAAGGAAGTTTATCTTCTTCGTGATTGACTCTCATAATAAGTGAAAGATCACAACCACATCCAGGGTCCCTGCGGGTGACCTCTCCACACAACAGAAGCAAGTAGATAAGGTCATGGAAGAATAATAAGATATCTTATCCTCACCTATCGGGGTACCTCTACACTGCCAGGTCAAGCATCCCATCGATCTGACCCCCGATGCACCGCTGCCCAATGGGCCAGTCTATCACCGCTCTCTGTTAGAGAATGAGGAGATCAAGCAATAGATCTAAGAACTACTCCAAAAGGGTCACATCCATCCCAGCTCATCACCTTCCGGGAGCCCAATTGTGCTGGTAAAGGAGAAATATGGAACCTAGCGGCTCTGCATTGATTACCAGGCTTTGAATAAAATCACAGTCATAAACCGATACCCGATTCCACGAATCAATGACCTCCTTGATCAACTCACGGGGGCCAAATACTTCAGTAAGATTGATCTGAAGTCTGGCTATCACCAGGTCCTGATAGAACAAACAAATGTATGGAAAACGACCTTCAAGTCAAAGGAAGGCCTTTTTGAATGCTTGGTCATGCCCTTTGGTTTGACAAATGCTCCAACCACTTTCATGAGGATGATGGACGATATCCTGTGACCATTCACCAATAATTTTGTAGTGGTGTATTTGGATATCATTCTCATTTACATCAAGACTTGGGCTGAACACTTGCAACATATTCAACAGGTTCTGCACACCTTGCGACAACACAAGCTATATGCCAACTTGGAAAAATTATCCTTCAGCATAGACAGGGTCCATTACCTGGGATACATAATTGATCAGCATGGCATACATGTGGATCCAGCCAAGATCCAAGTCATTCGTGACTGGCCAACCCCAACCACACTTGTTGAGCTTCGAAGCTTCTTGGGCCTTGCCAATTTCTACCGCAGGTTCGTGTTAGGACTCTCCCATATTGCATGGGCCCTCATCCAAATAACCATGGGTGGTGGTAAGGTGAAATTTGCATGGGGTCGGTCCCAACAACAAGTGTTCTATGATTTGAAGCAGCGCTTGTGCTCAACCCCAGTACTGTCACTACTAGACCTGCAACAACCCTTTGAAATCGAGACATATGCTTCAAACTATGCAGTGGGCGTCGTTCTCACTCAGCACGACCACCTTGTGGCCTATCATAGTGAGACACTATCATATGTTGTCCATACGTACCCTACTTACGACAAAGAAATGTACTCCATTGTGAAATCCTGCTACCGGTGGAGAAATTACATTCTTGGGAAGGAGACAATCATCCACACTGATCATAAGCCATTGTAGTTCATGCACACGCAAGGAAAATTGTAGAATGATCACCATCAAAAGTGGTCCACATACTTGCAACAATTCCACCTCAACATCAAGTATAAAACATGAAGCACCAATCACGTCCCTGATTGCCTCAACAGACCGCCAGTCGTGGCACTCACCACGGTGCTAGACTCATGCGGCCATGAGACCTCTGGATGGCCCCAACTCTATGAGATAGACCCAGACTTTGCCACCACCTCCCAAATGTTGGGTGCACACGTAGTTGTCGATAATTTCCATCTTTAGGATGGGTTGTTGTGTCGTTTGAGCCATATTTGTGTTCCATCAAGCGAGCGAGTGAAGATGATCTGGGAATCCCACTATAGTTAGGTGGCAGGACATTTCGGCGTCAAAAAGACGGTGGTGATGCTACAAAAACATTTCTACTTGTTGAAACTTTGACAGGAGGTCAACAAGTATATCAGGTCCTGCACTGCCTGCACTATTTCCAAACCGAACACTAAGAAATAGGGCCTATACACCCTTCTTCCTACTCCTGACAGACCATGGTAATCCATCTCAATGGAATACATGTCGGGCCTCTTGTCCACCAAGCGGGGAAATGATTGTGTTTTTGTGGTTGTTGATCTCTTTTCTAAGATGGCGATTCTGGTTGCTTGCATGAAGAACATCACAGTAGAGGCCACTGCCAATCTCTTATTTGAACGAGTCTGGGTACATTTTAAAATCCCAAAAACCATTGTCTCATATCGGGATAGTCGTTTTCTCATCACATTCTGGTCGAGCCTCTGGTCACTGCTAGACACCAAGCTCACCAAATCCACAACCTTCCACCCCCAGACAGATGGCCAAACCGAGGTCGTAAATCGAATGATTGTGCATATCCTTCACATGTATAATTCAAATCACCCTCGCACATGGGATGAGAGCCTTACCTATGTCCAAAATAGCTACAACCGAGCCCTGCATAGCTCAACTGGCCACAACCCCTTTCAGGTGGGGTTAGGATTCCAACCATTGGGTCCCATAGATGTTGCACTTCCCCTTGCGGTCACCTCGATTGACTCATCTCTTGCTCCAACTGAAGCTGAAAAAGTCACCCGGTTCTTTGAGGGGAACCAACACATCCACCAATAGGTTCAGGATATCCTACAAAAGTCCAATGACAAGTACAAGCAGGGCCATGATCAACATCGGGTGCCACATAAGTTTCAGGTGGGCGAAAAAGTTTGGTTGCACTTGAAGAAAGAACGCCTTACATGACCCCATCAGAAGCTTCGCGCACTCCATTATGGGCCATACACCATCACCAAGGCCGTGGGGGATAATGCTTTTGAGCTCAACATTCTTCCTTTCCTTGGCATGCACCCAGTGTTCAACGTGGATCTCCTTCGCCCTTATTTCCCACCATTATTGGACACCTCAGACGTAGAAGAACAACTGACACCAACAAAGCTCAAATTTGACTGCATACAACGGGCATCCAACGATCATATTTTGGACACACATATCAAGGGCACTCGACATCAAAGGATCCAACTTTATCGAGTCGTCAAAGCAGGGCAACTCCTGCACTAAGGCAAGTGGCTCACCCGGGGCCAAATTCAACAGAAATTTCCTCATCTGATGGGAGAAATCAACGTAATGAAGACCATATATTCCTAAAGAGGGAGGATTTATCCATGTGGATATCGGTGGCCACCCACCTTTTCCAACTGGCTCAAAACAATTTTCTGGCAATTTTGGCAATTTTGGCAATTTACTATTTTTAGCAGGTTTAACTTTCGGGGCCATTTTGAGGGCCTAAATGAAGGTTTTTCGGGATCAAGATTCTCGAAGTTAGGCAAAGGGATGATTGAGCCCCCAAAATGAATCTCCTCGATGATACGTTTACAATGGACTATCATATTCCTAAAACAAAGATCGTATGCAAAAGTTACGACCCTAGGAAGTTGAGGTACTAACTTACCCAGACGGGGCCCACATGACTTTTGGCGCTGTTATAACCCTATAATTTATAGGATCAAATGGTGACTGGAAATTTTATCCTTTTATTGTTTTGGTTTCCAAATGATTTTTCATTCTGCAAATAATTTGAGAAAAAAGAAAAGGAAAGAAAGAAAAAGAAAAAGAAAAAGAAAAGAAAGAAAAAGAATAAAAGAGGGCATACAAGAAATTTAAATAAGGCCCCATGCAATAAAAATGACTTGGTCCATACAGTTTAAGCATGGCCAAGTCCTTTAAATTGTTGTTGATAGGAGTAGTGAATAANGTGAGCAAAAGAAATAGAGGAACCCTCATTATTTACAGTCAGGACCACCTGGGAATCCTTCAGGGATGCTATTAAGGAACAATACTACCTGTCAGAAGTTATGATGACTTGTATACCAAATGGACCACACTGCGGCAAGAAAGAGACCAAGCAGTGCTAGATTTCACAAATATATTTCATACCTTGTGCACCAAGATGGGTATCAAAGATTCAGAATGACATCTGGTGCTCAAGTATCGTGGCGCTCTACATAGATACATACAGACCGAAATGGAATTTCTAGACAGCTCATCCTTGGGAGCGGCCTACCGATATGCTGTCAAAATTGAGTAGAAGCTCAAACAAAAGGTGCGACAATTTGGGCTAGGAACCCCTCACAACAAAAGCCAGGAAAGGCTGACCCCAACCCACAAAACAAAGGATAGAGAAAATATGGACAGTATCAGTACAACCATTCCAAGCCGCAAGCAAAGAAGGACACCAAAAAGGCAAAGAAAGATACTAGGAAGTGGTGCAACTTCCATAAGATCCCTTGGCATAACACTGCTGACTGTCACTCAAAGCAGTCACTGGTGGCTGAAGTGAAAACCTCTGAATTAGATGCGGGTTCAGACTTTGAGACAAAACCAGAAAGGGGAAGACATATCATTGACACAGAATCGAGTGCCACCGTTGCTACCACCAAGCTCCAACCTGGTGAACCAGACGAGCCAGAAGAAGGAGAATGCCTCTTCCATTCACATATGTGGGTAAAAGGCACCTCGCTGCACTTCATCGTTGATAGAGGTAGCCAGAAGAACCTCATCTCATCAGAGGTCGTTAAGCGGTTGGCCCTGCCAACAATGCTTCACCCACAACCCTACACCATTGGATGGCTCCGCCAAGGAAGCGATCTCCGCATCAACCAACAGTGCCGACTGTTGTATGACATCAATCTCTTCAAAGACGAGGTATTATGTGATGTTGCTTCTCCCGAAGTTTATGATGTTCTTTTGGGCCAACCTTATTTATGGAAGCATCATGTTATATATGAGTCTAGGCCTCGTAGTATTATTATTACTTTGAACAACTAATTGTACATGATACCCGAGGCAATCCCACCTAGTGCTATTTCCTTGATCTTTGCTAAGCAATGCAGGAAGGTCATCTCTCAGACAAGGAAGTTTATCTTCTTCGTGATTGACTCTCATAATAAGTGAAAGATCACAACCACATCCAGGGTCCCTGCGGGTGACCTCTCCACACAACAGAAGCAAGTAGATAAGGTCATGGAAGAATAATAAGATATCTTATCCTCACCTATCGGGGTACCTCTACACTGCCAGGTCAAGCATCCCATCGATCTGACCCCCGATGCACCGCTGCCCAATGGGCCAGTCTATCACCGCTCTCTGTTAGAGAATGAGGAGATCAAGCAATAGATCTAAGAACTACTCCAAAAGGGTCACATCCATCCCAGCTCATCACCTTCCGGGAGCCCAATTGTGCTGGTAAAGGAGAAATATGGAACCTAGCGGCTCTGCATTGATTACCAGGCTTTGAATAAAATCACAGTCATAAACCGATACCCGATTCCACGAATCAATGACCTCCTTGATCAACTCACGGGGGCCAAATACTTCAGTAAGATTGATCTGAAGTCTGGCTATCACCAGGTCCTGATAGAACAAACAAATGTATGGAAAACGACCTTCAAGTCAAAGGAAGGCCTTTTTGAATGCTTGGTCATGCCCTTTGGTTTGACAAATGCTCCAACCACTTTCATGAGGATGATGGACGATATCCTGTGACCATTCACCAATAATTTTGTAGTGGTGTATTTGGATATCATTCTCATTTACATCAAGACTTGGGCTGAACACTTGCAACATATTCAACAGGTTCTGCACACCTTGCGACAACACAAGCTATATGCCAACTTGGAAAAATTATCCTTCAGCATAGACAGGGTCCATTACCTGGGATACATAATTGATCAGCATGGCATACATGTGGATCCAGCCAAGATCCAAGTCATTCGTGACTGGCCAACCCCAACCACACTTGTTGAGCTTCGAAGCTTCTTGGGCCTTGCCAATTTCTACCGCAGGTTCGTGTTAGGACTCTCCCATATTGCATGGGCCCTCATCCAAATAACCATGGGTGGTGGTAAGGTGAAATTTGCATGGGGTCGGTCCCAACAACAAGTGTTCTATGATTTGAAGCAGCGCTTGTGCTCAACCCCAGTACTGTCACTACTAGACCTGCAACAACCCTTTGAAATCGAGACATATGCTTCAAACTATGCAGTGGGCGTCGTTCTCACTCAGCACGACCACCTTGTGGCCTATCATAGTGAGACACTATCATATGTTGTCCATACGTACCCTACTTACGACAAAGAAATGTACTCCATTGTGAAATCCTGCTACCGGTGGAGAAATTACATTCTTGGGAAGGAGACAATCATCCACACTGATCATAAGCCATTGTAGTTCATGCACACGCAAGGAAAATTGTAGAATGATCACCATCAAAAGTGGTCCACATACTTGCAACAATTCCACCTCAACATCAAGTATAAAACATGAAGCACCAATCACGTCCCTGATTGCCTCAACAGACCGCCAGTCGTGGCACTCACCACGATGCTAGACTCATGCGGCCATGAGACCTCTGGATGGCCCCAACTCTATGAGATAGACCCAGACTTTGCCACCACCTCCCAAATGTTGATTGCAAACGTAGTTGTCGATAATTTCCATCTTTAGGATGGGTTGTTGCGTCGTTTGAGCCATATTTGTGTTCCATCAAGCGAGCGAGTGAAGCTGATCTGGGAATCCCACTATAGTTAGGTGGCAGGACATTTCAGCGTAAAAAAGACAGTGGTGATGCTACAAAAACATTTCTACTTGCTGAAACTTTGACAGGAGGTCAACAAGTATATCAGGTCCTGCACTGCCTGCGCTATTTCCAAACCGAACACTAAGAAATAGGGCCTATACACCCTTCTTCCTACTCCTGACAGACCATGGTAATCCATCTCAATGGACTACATGTTGGGCCTCTTGTCCACCAAGCGGGGAAATGATTGTGTTTTTGTGGTTGTTGATCGCTTTTCTAAGATGGCGATTCTGGTTGCTTGCATGAAGAACATCACAATAGAGGCCACTGCCAATCTCTTATTTGAACGAGTCTGGGTACATTTTGGAATCCCAAAAACCATTGTCTCATATCGGGATAGTCGTTTTCTCATCACATTCTGGTCGAGCCTCTGGTCACTGCTAGACACCAAGCTCACCAAATCCACAACCTTCCACCCCCAGACAGATGGCCAAACCGAGGTCGTAAATCGAATGATTGTGCATATCCTTCACATGTATAATTCAAATCACCCTCGCACATGGGATGAGAGCCTTACCTATGTCCAAAATAGCTACAACCGAGCCCTGCATAGCTCAACTGGCCACAACCCCTTTCAGGTGGGGTTAGGATTCCAACCATTGGGTCCCATAGATGTTGCACTTCCCCTTGCGGTCACCTCGATTGACTCATCTCTTGCTCCAACTGAAGCTGAAAAAGTCACCCGGTTCTTTGAGGGGAACCAACACATCCACCAATAGGTTCAGGATATCCTACAAAAGTCCAATGACAAGTACAAGCAGGGCCATGATCAACATCGGGTGCCACATAAGTTTCAGGTGGGCGAAAAAGTTTGGTTGCACTTGAAGAAAGAACGCCTTACATGACCCCATCAGAAGCTTCGCGCACTCCATTATGGGCCATACACCATCACCAAGGCCGTGGGGGATAATGCTTTTGAGCTCAACATTCTTCCTTTCCTTGGCATGCACCCAGTGTTCAACGTGGATCTCCTTCGCCCTTATTTCCCACCATTATTGGACACCTCAGACGTAGAAGAACAACTGACACCAACAAAGCTCAAATTTGACTGCATACAACGGGCATCCAACGATCATATTTTGGACACACATATCAAGGGCACTCGACATCAAAGGATCCAACTTTATCGAGTCGTCAAAGCAGGGCAACTCCTGCACTAAGGCAAGTGGCTCACCCGGGGCCAAATTCAACAGAAATTTCCTCATCTGATGGGAGAAATCAACGTAATGAAGACCATATATTCCTAAAGAGGGAGGATTTATCCATGTGGATATCGGTGGCCACCCACCTTTTCCAACTGGCTCAAAACAATTTTCTGGCAATTTTGGCAATTTTGGCAATTTACTATTTTTAGCAGGTTTAACTTTCGGGGCCATTTTGAGGGCCTAAATGAAGGTTTTTCGGGATCAAGATTCTCGAAGTTAGGCAAAGGGATGATTGAGCCCCCAAAATGAATCTCCTCGATGATACGTTTACAATGGACTATCATATTCCTAAAACAAAGATCGTATGCAAAAGTTACGACCCTAGGAAGTTGAGGTACTAACTTACCCAGACGGGGCCCACATGACTTTTGGCGCTGTTATAACCCTATAATTTATAGGATCAAATGGTGACTGGAAATTTTATCCTTTTATTGTTTTGGTTTCCAAATGATTTTTCATTCTGCAAATAATTTGAGAAAAAAGAAAAGGAAAGAAAGAAAAAGAAAAAGAAAAAGAAAAGAAAGAAAAAGAATAAAAGAGGGCATACAAGAAATTTAAATAAGGCCCCATGCAATAAAAATGACTTGGTCCATACAGTTTAAGCATGGCCAAGTCCTTTAAATTGTTGTTGATAGGAGTAGTGAATAATCTTGGCTAAACTGTTTAATCTTAGCCAAGCAAATTAGGTTAGCTAGTGAATAAATTTGACCAAACTGCCTAATCTTGGTCAAATAACCCCAGGATAGAGTAATTTCTTAGTCCAATAATTTAATCTGGGCTAAATGTCATAGGTAATTAGGTTAGAGCATAGGTTAGTTTGCTTCATCTCAATAAAACATGCATGATGATCGATGTTGAACCCTATCTTTGATGTTGGAAAGCTGAATGTCTAACCCCATGGTGATAAAAACAGGGAAAGCTTGGACAAACCCACTTAAAGTGCTTATCCTAAGTTTTCAGAGCAAATGTGAGTTTGTGCTCACAGATTAAAGACAACGCACAGATAAACGGCTGAGGTGCTATTGCTTAGATCTACGGTTGATAAGTTTTTCCGGACCCCCACGACCGTTCTACCTTTAACGGTAGGGGGGGGGGGTCCGGAATCATGTATAACAAAGGCGCACATATGAACAACTGAGGCGTCGACGCCTAGATCCACGGTTGAGATTGAATTCTGGACCCCCTCGACCATTTTTATTTTAATGGTGGGGGAGGGGGGTCCGGAATGTTGGTTAAAAATTGCGCTCAGATCTACGGTCCAGCGACAGGCGCATCAATGGATGGCTGACGGTATTTTTCGGACCCCCACGACCGGTCTACTTTTAACGATGGGG
>JZKD02S1452641.1:0-10948 GCA_000966675.3 Picea glauca
TATATACAATATGTACAATCATACCTTCTCTCAATGTTTTTACCTCAGGTTGTTAGGCCGACTGTCTTGATATAGTTTCAATTGACTTCCATTCACCAGTCCTCTGATATTATTCCTTTCAATATATTTCAGTTGTACATCACCTCCATTTGTGATGGCCTCTACCTGATAAGGCCCTAACCAGTGCATCTTGAACTTCCTAGGGTCCTGTAGATATCTGATGCCATAGAGGAGAACTAGATCTCCTTCCTTAAACCTTTTTTTCTTTATGTGCCTATCATGACAAGATTTTTCCTTCATTTTCTATACCTCCTGATGAAATCCTGCTAAAATTTTGTCTTCTTCCAACTCCATTAGTTGATCCAATCTTTCCTACGCAACACCTTCTTATGTCATGTTGGTGATTGTTGCAATGCATAGACTAGGTATTAAATAATCCAATGGAACCACTGCTTCCTGCCCATACACTACTCTAAATGGTGTATTTACTATAAGATTCTTGCATGTAGTCCTGTAAACCCATAATATTGTTGATACCTTCAAATCCCAATCATCTGTATTCACATTCCAGATCTTTGTCAATGCATTTTCTAGAATCTTGTTAAAATCTTCTACTATACCATTTTCTTGAGGATGGTAAGGTGTGCTCTTCTGATGATGTATCTTAAATTATTCTATCAAAGTTATGATTGTACTGTTAATAAAATGAGTTCCCTGATCACTCAAGAAAATTCTAGGACATCCAAATCTTGTCACCACGTTCTCAAAGAGGAACTACGCTGTAGTTTTTGCACTGCAATCCTTTGCCAGAGATGATTTTTTCCACTTGGTTAAGTATTATCTCATAGTGATGATGTATCTTGTTCTTGATCTCCTTGTTGGTGGATCAATGGGTCCAATGAAATCCATAGCCCATTTTTCAAATACTTGTAAGGTTACTTGGGGCATAAGTGGCATTTCATCCCTTCTGGATGGTTTTCCCACCCTCTAACAGACATCACAGGTCTGACATTATTCCTTTGCATCCTTATGCATTGTAGGCCACCATAATCCTGTGCACAGTACCTTCTGTGTTGTAGGATTTCTTGCAAAGTTCCCTCTAGCTATTCCTTCATGTGCTTTTGCTAACACCATGGACCGTTCATACTCCATCACACATCTTCTTAGAATTTCATCTACACCTAACTTGTATAAATGACCTGCAAATAGCTGATAGTCTGCAACGTGCACTACTAACTATTTTTTTGCACGACAATAAATTCCTTGGGATCCATTCCCATGCTCAAGAATGCAACAATTTTAGAAAAATAATCATCAACAATCTGAACAGAAAATAAGTTAGCATGAAGAAAATTCTCCTCCAATTTATTTGGCTCCTCTCGATTAGTAATTCTTGATAGTTGATCTTATCCTTCCCCCCAACACTGGCTTGTTAACTAGGTACTTCAAAGCATAATGATCTGTAAACATATTAAAATGTTGACCTAATAAATAATGTTTGAATTTCTTTAAGGCATATACCATAGCCAGACCTTCCCTTTTTGCAGTATTATAGTTCTTCTCAAACTCAGAAAAATTTATACTAACAAAAGATATTGGGTGACCAATGTCCCCTTCACCTGGTTTTTCCAATACTGCTCCAAGTGCAATGGATGAAGCGTCCACATGCACATGAAATTATTTTGTCCAATCTGGAAAGCTCAGAATTGGTGTTGTCACCATCTTCTCTTTCAGTATGTCCAAGCTCTCTTGGCATTCATCATTCCACTGAAACCTGATGTCTTTATTTAGTAAATTCTCCACGGGTACAGTAATATTTGCATATCCTTTTATGAATTTCTTGTAGTACCCTGTGTGGCCCAATGTTTCTCTCAACTGGCGCACTAACTTTGGTGGTGGTAAATTGACAATAACATCAATATTTGCAGGGTATACTATCAATCCCTGTTTGCATACAATGTTTCCAAGTAGGATAACAAATGGTGTACGAAATATACATTTATTAATGTTCAAGGAAATATGACATTTTCTACATCTTTCTAACATTAACCTCATAATTTATACATGGTCCTTTAATATACTGAATATTGTCCAATCATCCAGATAAACTTCTAAAAATTTATGTATAAAATCCTTAAATGTAGTTACTACTATGGAAAATATTGTTGGTGCATTCTTCAAACAAAATGGAATTACTGTGTACTAATATGACCCCCATTCTGTTGCAAATGTAGTTTTGTACCTGTCCTCTGGAGGAATTTTGATCTGATGGTAACCTGAAAATCCATCTATGAAAGAATACACTTCCTATCCTCCCACATTCTCTAAAACCTCATATGTAAATGAAGTAGGAAAAGGATCATGCATGAATGCATCATTTAATTTCCTTAGATCAACACATATCTTAATCCCTCCAACCTTATTTTCCTGGACCACCATTGGACTAATCCATTTTGATTCTTCCACAGGCTCTATGATTCTGGATTCTAGTATTCTATCAATTTCTTCCTTCACCTTTTGCTTATAGATGGGGTTTAATCTATATGGTCTCTGCCTAATTGGTCTTGCTTCTGGTCTAAGGTTTATCTTCATTTCAACAAGTTCTCCTGCTACCCCTTTCATCTCTGAAAATGTAGCTGGAAATAAATCACTATACTCACGTAGTAATTTAATTATCTTTTCCATTGTCTCATTGTCCTAGTAATCTCCAATGTTGGCTATCTTGGGATTTTCTTCAGCCCCAATATCAACCTTCTTAATCTTCATAGGTGCATTGAACTCTTCTGATTGTAACTAGGGTCCTTCCAACCCTCTTTATCCTCCCCCTTCTTCTATATGTATGTCACATGGGTTTTCTACTACTTCCTCATCCTCTGCGACTTGATAACAATAAGCTAAATGTTCAAGTGTTTATTTTATGTAATCTTTGTCTATTTTGACTGTATCTACCCCATACTCTTCAAATATCTTCCTTTTTATCCTCTGTAATGTGAGATCCACCCATGGATTTTCACTTTCAAATGAAAAGGTTCTAATAAAGTTATGTTGCACTGCATCCCAACTCACAGTTTCTTTTCATAGCTCCTGATCCTTGTACCAATTACTAGGTATCCCTTCTAATGTATGAATAAGTAATGCATTCATTCCTTGAGTGGTACCACTATTCAGTTAGTGACACAATAATTTATATGATTTCTTGGGCTCCCTCTTCCATCATACTTTGGTAAGGGTGTATCCTGGGGACTCCTTCCAAATCTTATCCGCATCAGTTTCTTACACTGTTACAAATCCTAATTACCTCCTTATGTGAACCCCACCATCGTGCAGGTGTGTCCCTCAATGCTATATCCAACACTCATAATATTTGACTATCCAAAACCTCTAATTCAAACTCTGTCAGGAATTTTTCTAGATCTTCTTCTTCAGTAAATGTAGGAAACTATCTTACTTCTATTCCAACCCATCATACTATGCGTGTAACTGTAGTGCACCTCCTAGTAGAGACTTCATGCAATCTTTGATTCCAGTTTTCTACTCCACTATCTGAATTTGACATGTTGGAATTGATAATTCTCCAATTGCGTACTCCATTTGTAGTTGGATTTACATAGTATTCTTATCGCGTAGTAGTGCTATATAGTTGGTTCACATCATCTTCTAGAACACCATCAGGCACATGTTCTACATGTCTTTCATAATTTGAAGGATCTAAAGGTTCTACTACCCTAAAGTTCCCAGCTTCAAATATCATCTTTCTAGTCTTTAAATTAATTATGTCCTGATTATCAAAAGCCCATTCAATTCCCAACAGTGTTAGAAATGGTGTAGACTCATCCACCATATCCATTAATTCAAAGTTTTTTGTGGTGTGCACGTCATCTAGATCCACTATTGTATTCTTCAATCTACCTATGAGAATCACTCTCTACTAGTTTGCTAGCTTCAACTAGATATTGGAATACCCTAGTGTAGGTTCTCCCATTGCTTCCCAAGTCTTCTTTGGAAAAATGTTGACATATGATCCCGAGTCCAGGATAACATTTACCATATTAAAGTCTCATATATTTTCATTCAATCTAAACTCTCTACCGGTTCTTTTAATTCTATGGACCTGATTAATATTCTTTGTTTTTTTTCCTATCCCTTCTTCTATGCTATATTTCTCAAGCATATTTTTAAACAACTCCATAGCATTCTTATCATTAAGTAATTTAAAACAAGATTCTAAGAAATTATTTAAGTTACTTACTTTCTCTATTTTCTTTCCTTTGTAAGTATGATCCAAAGACTGAGGCATATAAAAAATAGGAGTATCATAACTTGACATAGTGTTTGATGTGGAGGATTCATTCTCCTTCAGGAAATCCTTCTTTGCTTCCTTGAAAGTTTCCTTCTCCTTCTTTGCATCAAATCGTTGTTGTGGTTGAGTGTTCTTCTAAATATAGCACTGAGATTCCTTCTTCTGATCCTACGCATATGATCTTGTCTTCACTCCTCCTATAGTCACTATATTGATGTTCCTCCCAGGATCCATTATTTCTGTAGTAATCGAATGAACATTCTAGTTGTTAATATTCAACTTCTCCTGGATATTCGTCATCAACTTTGGGCACTCTTATGTCACATGATCTACTGCATGATAGTAAATACACGTCGCTACTAGTTGAGGAAAATCTATGGCATAGTATCCTTGTTGCTGAAAATTATGGAAGATAATAAGCCCTCTGCCTCTTCCCATTCCTCTGCTTCCTCTACCTCTGAATCCTCCTCTTTTCCCCTATGGATCCATGTTCTTTTGATGATCCTATGGTGCATGATTATACTGTGGGGGTTGTTGAAACTGTGGCACTGCTTGAAATTGTTGTGCATTAACAAAATGTGGTGCAGTCTATCCTACCATCAACTCAACCTACATCTTGTATTCTTTCGAGGTTCTTTCCTTCATTAACTCAAGATTTCTACAATTTTCTTCATGTCCTACTAACTTAAAAAAGTTACAGAAAGTACTTTTTGGTTTTGTCGTGTACTTATGCATCATAGGGAAGTGATGCAGATCATTCCCATGTGTCTTTCATATTTCACACCAAGGCCCTCCTGTAGGCAATGGATTTGGAAACCCTACTCCCAGGTACTGCACAAATGTCGAGCACTCATTCTTGTGATGCCCCTTTGATCTGCATAGGGTACACCACACTCCTTCTCTTTTCTCCCTACTTTTATTCTGGTTTAATTGCATCATCAAGTTCTTTAGGTCTTCCTTCATCTCCTCTATAGATGGATCTATCTGCTTATATTGATTCTCTTCTAACTGCATCGCTTCTTGTAGTTCCTCTACCTAGGTTTGAAATTTTTGTTGTCTCAATGGATATTTGAAGTATGGTATTTAAGAATTTACAAACAATTGTTTGTGCTGCATGTCAGAAATGGGATACTTTAGTTTACCTTTCAATGTATTGAACTTCTAATTGATGTCCCATATAGACTCTCCTAGTTTCTGTCTTAACTCAATCATCTCATTCATAAACTGGTCCTCTGATTTTGTCCTCTGAAACTTCATGATCAGTGCCTTCATGATCTCTGCTACTATTCATGGTGCACCCTGTGGATGTTTTACTGCTAGACTCATATACCAATCCAACACACGGTTTTTGAACGTTATTTATAGTTGCACTACTTTTGTTGCCTCATTAGTGACTCTTTTCACTTCCCATGTTTTCTCACACATGAATAGGTGATTCTTTGGGTGTTTTGATCCATCCCCATGAAACTCTAGTAATTGTATCGTTGGATATACGCCTACCATTGTTGAATGTGTTGTACATGCTCCGCCCGGTACTACTATTTGTGTATTGTTGTCCAGACTTGAACTCCCACTGGTGTTGATACTGGTACTTCCACTTGTACCACTACCTGTACTATTGTTGGTACTTCCACTTGTACCCTCACTTATATTCTGATCTCCTAGATTCTTCTGACCATCATTCACTTGTTCTATAAACAAATCTTTCTTTGATGATGTGTTAGTCGTACATGGGGTTGTAGGTTCTATACTGATTCAGATTTGGATAGGGGTATATTCTTCCTCATGAGATCCTTCTCCTCTAATATTTCTTTCGTATGTGGCGCACAATATTTCTTCAATGTGATCCACAGCACGAAGATCCTCTACTTCTTCTTCATCACTCTCCAAGCCTTCCCTCTCGGCTACTGCTCTTTTTTTCCTATTGAGCTTATACTAGCAGGGTTTTCCACCACGCGTCATTCCTTCCTTTTGCATAATTTCCTGGATCTCCTCTTGATCCATCATAGTGGGATATTTCTATTTACTATGCTCTTTTCTATCCATTTCCCCCTCCATATCAGAACTTCCTTAGTGTTTCCCCTAACTCTCCCATGCACACAGGGTATTTTAGTTGTTTGATTCCATCGTTAATACCCCGTTATCATGCAATAATCTCTTGATCAAAGTGTACAATGACTTGATGTACCTTCCCCTTGGGCCCTTAAGAAACTCATGTTTTGCTACATTGTAATATTTCAATGTGTCTACTGCAAACTCAGTGATATACCCCACTACAATGTTGTCTAGCCAAAAATCTATTGGACGAGTGAATTTATTATTTACCCTTTTCAACCACGCGATACTTTCTTCTGTCCACTCTACTAATCTAACTCTATTCATCGGATGGGTATCTTTCAATTGTGTTATCCACTCCTGAAATAGAGTAGGAATCTCACTAAACAAACCCTGGTGTATTTTGTTGAATACGTGTCTCTCCAAGTATTTTCTTGGCTTAAACCTATGTGTTTTATTATCTTTATGGGAAAAATCTAGTTTCTGAACTATCAACCATCTTTCAATATCTATTTTCATGGGGTTCCACCCTAAAATAATCCCCTTTATTAAACCCTCGCACTATACTGCATGATACATCCCTCCAGATCTAATCTTTTGATTTCCAACCAACAAAAAAATCATTGTTGGTTTCTTATGGGATGACCTAGGTTCTAACTACATGATTACCCACTTCCCCTCTGCCATCTGCCCTCCTTAATACTAGAAGGAAACACAGTGCACAAAGTGCACTGCGCAGTCTCACTCAAGATGACTTCAATGGGTGTTCATAGGAATCTGATGTTTGCAACCCTGGGATGAGATGTGTTTCTCTCTCAAAGGAATTAGATCCACTCAAGTGTTAACCCTCGAATACCCATATGTTATGATAACTCTAATTCTTACCAGTGAGACAGTATATGACCAAAATAATTCATTAATCATTATAGCAACAAGTATTCCATGAGAGTTATTTATCTACTGTATCATAAGATTTAGATCTAAACACTACTTATGAAATTCATTTGTTTAGTGCTATCCTACAGTTATTTCCTTAGTGCACAGTAATATAACCTTTTTTAATTAACATATTCATCATAAATCTTGTTAACTCAAACAAAACAGTAAGCAATGCAACCATTCATACATATGACACATATATACCTTGTTTCACCCCCTTGGGGCTACGTCCACAAATATTTGTCTCTTTGGATCTTTATTTATAATCTTGCAAAATCTAGTGCTATGCACTGTACATTTATTCCTTCATTACACTCACTCTCCACAGATTGCACGAGTCTCTCAACAGGACCTTTACTCAACTTGGACCTAATGGATCCTCAACAATACACACACCCTTCTCATGGTCCTAATGCATTCTACTTATACAAAATTGGGACAAGGCCCTTACAAAAACCCTAATCCTAAGAGGATTGAGTTTGTCCACTTTCTCCTTGAATTAATCTCGATCGATCCTCGATCCAACCATTGCTCCAAGTCGGCACTTTTCCACTTTCCAAATGCTCTGCAACAGTTTGTCCACTTTGTAATTGTTTTTCTTGTTGTTGGTTTTCCTCTCATTCTCGCGCTAGTTTTCATGTATTTCCGGTGCACTCCCTTATTTTCTGGCGCTATCTTGAAATCTTCAAAATTTCCTTGGTTTTCTCCCAAAATTGGCTTGTTCCAAAACGCACCACCTGTATGCCACCCACCCCCACCAACATTTCCATTGGGCTCATAGAACGAGACTTCCACAGTAGAGGTTGTCTCGAAGAAGGTTGTACAACCTAATGGTCCATATTATAGTGAATCTCCATCGAGGCCTCAGATATTGACGATGAGATAATGCATTGATGATATAGTTTTATGTTTCATAAATTTATTTTAAGCATATTTGATTAATTTTCTTAACTTGATCCTTGTAACTGATGTAGGGTGGCATCGTGGAGAGATTGGGATTGTGGAGGAGGGTAACACCCTCACAATTGACAGTATCATATGTGGTGAGTTGTCTTAGGTTAAATTACAAAGCATCATTTTGTATGTATATTAATGCATTGAGGAAAAAAACTCGTAACACTATTTATTCTTTGTGGAGTCTCCAGAGTGTCGAAGCATGCCCAGGCCTAGAACCTATCGAGGTGGTTCCTCGAGAAAAATAAGAAAGATATATTTTCAGGATGTTGTTGAGGGTGGAGAGGATAACAGTGGTCAATGATTGACCAACTACTGCCATTTTGTATCTAGGCCACCGTATGGATGTTTCTTATGTTAAGGTACTTGTTGTCACTTTTTATATTGGGAATGAGTTGTCATTTTGTAAAAAATGTACAATTTAGATGATGAATACACACACACACACACACACACATTTCATGGCACGATTTTTATGAATCTCATTGTTTCTATATTTTATGTTGATGAATATATGAATTTCATAGTGTTTGAATTCCAAAGTGTATGAATTCCATGGTGTATGAATTTATGTGTATTAATCCCTTGATTTTTTTCTAAAGTGATTATAAATACTTACATTACGCATTAAGGAATATCTTATGGTGGAAAATATTGATAAGTGCTAAATCCATAAACAATTAATGGTTCTCAAGTAGCATTTCTTTCTAATCAACCATGTATCTCTACATCATCGATAGATCATTCCTTCTGAATTATTTGCATGAATGTTGTGGATATTCATATTCTAACTCACAACCAACAATATGGACTACCTCTTGAAGTATCTCCATCTAAATCCAATGACAATCCACACTCAAATAGTGGTCACTTGAAAATATTGTGACCTAAAAAATGATATATTACAATAATTTATTATAGAATTAAATTTTCTGATTTATCTTGTACATAATTGTAAATACTTAACAATCTCAGCTCAATCTTATGTCAAATTAACCTGCATAACTAGGACTATAATTACTCAATTAAGAAGATGACATAAGCTAAAATTCAATTATGCAAGTAGACAACATTTGCACAACTCAACACTTCATATATATTTATAATATGAAGTACATGCGCCTACCAATATCTTATCAAGAGTTGCTAGAAGTCAGGATCTTCAAACCCTAGCTAACTCCATTATAGATCATAAACAAGGTAGCATACACAATGGTAAGTCATTTTTGTAACCTAAATTTGTATCGCATACTTGTACAAGATCAAGTCCCTTTATCTTCTCGATAACAAGAAAATTAGGTAGCACTAGGGTTTTCAAATGCAACAAAACCCTAACTTTTTGTCTTACTAGAGCTACATGATAAAAGTTTTTATTTTCTCCTATAGGTATAAGTCCTAGTATTCCTAGTCTCCTTAGGACAAAACCTTGACCCTAGTCTTCCCTTGACATTCCTTTGAGAAGCCTAGTTGTTAGTTTCTTAGTTGATTCAATCCATAATTTGACCATTTTCTAGGGCACACACATTATTCCCCTCTTTATATGCATGACATATATAAAATCATTTGATTTATGTGTAACCCTTCATAAATGCCAAAAATACTAGTCAATGACTCATTAATTCACTCATTTTTGTTTAGATTGTGTAGTGGGTATATGTAAATTTTGTTAAACCCATCAATTATTAATAAAATTTATCCAGTCTTCCATGATGTCCACTAAAATTATTGATTTTGATCAAGTGAATGAGAGAGTTCACATGGAAACTAGATCTTAGAATGGGTATCATTTTCCACCTACAAATAAATGTTTTGAGGTTACATTTCATGAAACACCATTGAAAGTAATGCTATGCTACCAAAGTTCCTCCAGGGAGACTTGAAACCATTATTCTTTTCCCTTCACCATCTATGAGAGTTTATTGCACTTTCCTACCCAATTTTTGGGTTAAATCACACAAGGAGAGAAAATACCCTCCCAAACCCAATCCCACAAACCTTTTGATACCATGCCATTTCCATTCCATGCCTTGCCATGCCATTGTCTTGCCTTTCCAAGCCATTCCATGGCATGTCATTGCCATTCCATTTATATTTCTATGCCATGTCATTTCCAACCCATCCCATGCCATGCCACATCATTTCCAAGCCTTCATCTAATAATAGTAAATAACTTCAACGTTGACCACTAATAATAATTAATGTCAAAATTGGCTACCATTTTTATCCATTAATAATAACCAAACATTAAAATTAACTACCATCCTTATCGTTTAACAATAACTTCCTTCAATATTACCTAAACCCTTTGTCCATTATTAATAATTAATTTACATAAACAATTTACTAATAATAATTATCTTTGAAATTAATTACCACTTGAGGTAATTAGTTCTTAAATTCACTACCACCATCATCATATTAAGTTTAAAATAAATCATTCATCATAAGTAGTTACCTTTGAAATGGACTTCCGTGCTCATTTATTAATGATAAGAGTTTTTGAATTGAGTGATATCGTCATCGTATGAAAGTGAATGGGACATAACTGGTTTGAAACTCGCCACCACCCTCATTGTACTATTGCCAAAGTGGAATCCACCAACTCCCTCTTTGTCCTCTAACGAAAATGAAGTGGATAAAGATGAATCTATAAAAACAATCAATCATGTTCCATCTTCTTGACTTTCGCTGGAAACCACA
>JZKD02S1452652.1:0-10948 GCA_000966675.3 Picea glauca
GCTTCTCTGATTTGGTGGGATCATCCTAATCTCTTTAACCATCTCTCCTTATCCTATATAATGATGGATTTCTCATGGAAAAGGTTAAGAAAAAAGCAAGAAAGATCAAGTAAGGAACTTATGAAGGAATAGGTTGAAGATTGTATGAGGCAACTCTATTTCAATTTATTCTTGAGGTCTCCATTTGTCCATCAAGCTATTGTGGGTCATCTTCATGCAAGTCTGAAGCAAGTGTGTGTGTTGGAGAAAAGGGCCACTAAAAGGGAACCTTGCAACATCAAGGTGGTTTGGTTGTATCTTCTAGTTTTACTTAATATAATATAGTGGAATGTTTCTTTCCCATAAAATCATTGTCATTTTATTACATGACTCCTTGATCACATGTTTAAGTTTTGATTGAATATACTATTGTTTCTTTCACTTTGGTTGGTTTGTGTCATTACAGATCTAATTGCAAAAGAGCACTGGAGTGAAGCAGGGACAACAAAGATATAAGGAAGCGATATTCAAAGGAATGTCACCCATATCTTCTTTGATAGTAAATTTGATGATTAATCTTAGGGAAAGAACCATGTCCTCTCTCGTTTTGTTCTAAAACTAGGTGGATCTAGGGAGAGCAATTTATGTTTGCATTCACCAATTTATCCAATAACAAAATTGACGACTCTGTTGGGGATACAACCTGTTTGTGGTTTTTTTCTGTCCATTTTCCTTTAGTCTACCTCTTTTAATGTCCATCTAGTCTCTGAGTTTATGGGGGATCCATCCAAACTCTCTGGATCTGAAAGTTCTTTTGGACTCTTTTCCCTCTTTCCAATTTTTCTTTGTTTACAAACATTTCTGCACTCTATCTCATATATAGCTTGCGGAAACCTTAGATACTCACACCCTAACTATTGAGACCAATGTGGACTTTACGCAACCTACCCCATAGCTAGCTTGCAGAAACATTTAATTCCCACACTATACCCTACTGTTGGGCTGCGACATTGCCTGTAATATTTTTTTTGGATTGGGTATGTTTGTCTTATGTTACCTAGTTTTTCTTTGATCATATGGGAGGAAATTTTGGAGCCTTTATTTGACTGTTTTCTGATTTTCAATACTTTTCGTTGATTGGTTTTCAGGGATTGCAAAACCCTTCTTTGTCATTTTATAAGTTTTTGCTTCTTGATTTTTATCAACAAGGATATAATCTCCGATTTTGAGATTTGAGTGCTTGACTGATGAAAGTCTTTGATCTGATTTAAGGTTTTGGATTGTTTACATTTTCTGGATTGCTTGTTGATTAGAAATTCATTTTCATTTGCATTTAGTGAAAATTTTTCTTGTCATCTTTATTTGTATCTTCATTGGAAGTTTGATTTGGGTATTTGTTGAGTGTTTCGATTTTATTTGGTTACTTTTCCTTTCTTCATTATATCCCTAAATTGGTTTTGGAAAGGAAGAATTCAAGTCATCTATTCTTTGTAGTAATCATTCATATGAAAATTTTGTGCATTCAATTTTCTTTTTACAAGAGAACAAATTGGAAAATTTCATTGCTTATGATTGTTTGAAATTGTGTTCATTCAAGACAAAATAATTATATTTCATAGCTTTCATGTTTTCCGAAGAAATACTTTCTCCCTATTGTACTTAGAGTTCATCGAAATGAAACATTGCATCATTAATCTCTTTTTTCATATTATTGGGTGAAGGTCTCCTACAACATCAATTTCATCTCCATTTCCCTCTTGCATAAACAACAACCTCTAAAACACTGCGTAATTATAAAATTTAATTAGTAACTTTTATTTTCTAGGATTCTTTCCACCAACATTATCTAGGCTAGTGCTTTGGAATAGGTTGTGAGGCACACTCTCCAAATCATAAAACACACTGTAGCATCTTGTGATAGGGATTGTTCAAATCCATTGGCAACATTTTTTCCTGGGAAGGACTTCTCACACAAGGGTCAAAATTGAGGTCGCATTAAGGATGGCAGATTTACTCACCCTTATTTGTTGGTATTAGTGTAGAGATTGCACGTATTACGGGGGTCACTTGAAGGTATACCCACAATTATGAGTGGAAGACTTTCGAGTTGATTTCAGGATAGATACCCTACCCTTGCACGTGGATTAGACTGTCGACTGTTTCCCCAGGCATCACTGTTGCTCTTGGTAACCTTAGTAGCCTATCTCTTTAGGGTCTTACACGAGGTGACTGTGGAGGGGAAAGTCTTGATGGTACCTGGAATCAACGTTGGCCTGACTCACTCGAGATCCTTGGAGGGTATACCCATGATTATGTGTGGTAACTTGCACCAAGGTGTAAGTCCGTTAAGAAGGTTATCAACGTAACTTTTCCACCTGCTCTATCCTAGCCCCTTATTGTCTTGACTTCATGACGTTGGATTTCATCACCAACTAGTGACTTCGAAATAAGAAGGTTTGTTTGTTTGGTTTGATTTCTAGAATTTATTAGCGAGTGTTCTTTATTTCTGTAGTTGGCCATAGATTTTTTCCGTAAAATTTTTGGTTCAGCCAACATTGACCCTCCATGCCATTCACGCAGGATGCAAGGGCTACCCCTGAAAGATCCGAAAGGTTATCAACCTTTGCCTAATAATCCACTTGAGAGCTCTCCTCAACAGAGAGAGGTCCAAGACACCATAACCTCACAAGAGGAAGGTTCCGCCTCTTTAGAAAGTTTCTGAATTATTTCTGATCCTCTAGAGGCTTTTGCACATACCTCCTAGATACAAGAGATGTATTCTCTGACTGAATTCATCAGGAGAACTTGTTGTTGAAACTTCTGGAATACCGACCAGACCCCATATAGGCCCTGGAGCTGAGAATCCCCTTTGGACTACCGACATATTTAGAAGCCTGCCTCACACGGTGCAATACCTTTACAACTTAGGGGCAAGTTCTTATATACTTGTCGTCTCCCAACTGCCCAAAAAATTTGTTACCTACACGATACCCTTAAACCATTTTTCTGGTACAACTAGCAACATCACTATCATTCCAGACACACATTCAGTTGGTCCTAGCTCGACTTTATCTCTCTAGATGGCCCATTCTACTATGGTCCCATGTGTTACGACTATTCCTATAGGGAATATGGTGGTTAACCAAGCTCCCATTGGCACACCACTCTTGTATAGACCTATCCCATCACTCCCTCCTGGGTATCACACTTTGAATCCTTCCACCACTATCCCTACCTAGGCTCCATCCAGAGTTTCTGGAATTTTTGTTCCACCTAGGTACAATGTCGCTATCGGTTGTGTTCCTACAACTTCCTAAGTCCTATCTGGGGGGTCTTATCCACCTTTTCCTAGGGGATATGGCCCTAGTGGCTCCAATCCAATTGGAAGCACCCATCATCCATTCACTTCTGGTTACCAGATTCCCATTGGGGGGAAATCTCACGTTGGGGGGTATCCTCCACTTGGAGGACAACCTCAGGTTGGACTCTATAACCCACTATATGGACATAATACATTGGGATCACTAGCCCAAATTTGGAACCTTCTTTCCCAAAGAAATCCACAATCATCTATGGAGAAATAACCTCAAGTTACCTCTTTTGTACCCCCTCACTCTGGCCAGCCATATCCCGGTTCTTTAAATCCCACTTGGGGATCACACATTCACTCTAGTGTCCCTTTTCAAGGGAACATTTCCAACCAACCCAACCCTATGGGATACATGCTTCCAAATCCATGTCTGAATCTGTCAAGAAATTCAACTTACATGTAGATTGCTTACGATCCTACTGGTTTACCAATGGGACTTCCTCCCCAAAGTCACTAGTACCCTCAAGTGAATCGACAGTTTCCCTTTTTATCCACTTTGGATTTACTCGACTTGTCTTAAATCTTGAATGATCCTATCTTACATTCTCCCCATTGGCCCGTTATACTATCCAAGCTACCGTCCGACATTCCCAAATTTGACGGTAAACTGGGAGAATACCCAAACAACCATGTTATGACTTTTCACCTTTGGTGCTCATCCAAATCTTTGATGGATGACTCCATTCGGTTACGACTCTTCCAACGAACTCTCATGGGTTCAGCCGCAAAGTGGTACATAGAATTACCATGAGGTTTCTTTAATGACTTCAACATCCTCACCATGGATTTTCTCACACATTACCAATTGGCAATCCACTATGAGACAGGAACCGATATTTTGAGTTCCTTTAAGCAATCTTTGGCCACTCATATTTCCGATCACATCCATGAGTGGAGACGAAGACGACATTTGATCAAACTCGACCTTCCTGATCAATTATTGGCTGAATGGTTCACCAAATAATTCATGAATAAAATCTCTCATGACATCTCCATGGGTGGAGTTGTTACTGAAGAGCAGGCGATCAATCGTATGCAATACCTAGATCTCATTTATTTACAAAATTGCACTCTTGACAACTTACTCCCTGATGCTCCTCGCCCTTCTACCACCGCTACCTCAATAACCCCAACAACTTCTCATGCTACTTATGGTGTGATTGGCACTTTCCACGCTGACACTAAATCCATGTTGGCCACTCACACTAATCCCAAATCTACTGCTTCTAATGTTTAAAGTGCTCCGAATCCTACTCCTTCCACCGACAAAACTTCTGAGGTTAACTCTGTTCAATCCGCCCCTATTGGCAAAAATAAATCTAAAAAAGGAAAGGGTAAGAATAAGGAGGATAGAAATAACAATCCACAATCCGATAAACCCAAGACACAGTCTGCTGATGATAAGGATAATCATAAACATCGATATCCTTTCCTTATATGTGGTGATGATCACTACACGAAAGATTGTCCAAGACACGCTGAGGTCACTAAGTTCCTTCAAGGGACCAGAAAGCCTCCTACACCTGTCATTTTGTCACAACCTTACCCTTCTCAAAAACAGGCCCAATTGGTCATTGATGGCCAACCCTCTCCTTCCATCACTTCATATGTCCTTGTGTATTGGTAATTCTACCAAGAATGACGTTGCAATCACCACTCAGGCCAAAGATTATTCTCCTTCAAAGGAGAAAGTTGTCAATTTACCACCTTTGTTGGTTCAACCGCCTCCCTCAACTTCACCTCCCAACGGTCCTCTTCATCTCAAATGACTGAATCCTGATACAGTTCTCCTCCCTCCTCCAAAGGGCGTTGTTCAGAAGTCTTCCTTCAATCCTCATGCACATTCTTCTCAAAACTACAGTATTGTAGAAGATCTTGTGCAAGAACCCTCTGCGATGTCAGCTCTCAAAGTCCTTCAAAGTTGTCCTACTCAACGGAAGTCAGTGTTAAAATCCATCGATGGAATTGATCCCACAATTACGAATTTGATAATATTTGACTTGAAATATCACATTCCAAGTCTACCTCCTTAGTTAGTATTTCAGATCCAAGTTGTTGTAGAGAACAAGAATATATGTAGAACCATTATTGACGAGGGTGCCTCGATGTGTGTTATGTCTGTTACTTGTTGGAAATCCATTGGCTCTCCCTTCTCACCAAATAACACAATATACTTAAGGATTTCAATGGTTCTGGTTTTAAACCCTACGATGTTATTCCCTCATTGTCTATTACGTTGGAAGGAAAATTGGTCAACGTCGAGGTCAAGGTATTTGATGCGCCTCTTGACTATAACCTCTTACTTGGCTGTAGTTGGATTGATTCCATGCATGCTGTCGTGTCAACCCTTTTCCGCGTGTTATGTTTCCCACATCAGGGAAAAGTCATTATGGTTGACCAACTGGCCTTTTTCAATTCCGATTTCTATACTAGCAATGTACCCTTTATCTCGAAGACACCTCCTAGGTACAAGAATGTCAGGGTGGATCTCCTGAAATATTCCACTTTGATGGGCACCTTCCCCATACCACCCCCCAATGTTCCACCTCCCTTTGTCGCTTCAATCAACATGATCTCCACCTCTGTTCATGAAACCCCTGCGTCCCATGACCCATGGATAGTACCTAACCACGATGATTATCTTCACTATGGCGAAAAAATGCCCTTAAGTTCGATTGAATCCACTTATCAAGCCATTCAATTGGAAATCTGTTCTACTCCCTCTCTTGGTGATTCATCTCCTGATCTGTTTCACGTAATATTTCCTACGGATGATATGATCATGCTAGTTATGTCCATGGAAGACACCCCATGGGATGATGGACATCATCATTCCATTCTCTTCCTAGAGCAACACACCATAGAGAATTACCAATGGATTTCGGCTTCGTCGACCATTGTTGTCATTTCCTTTGTTCCCGAGTCACCACATGATGTGATCTATGAAGGGAACCTGAGTAATATCTCACCCACTATTCCACTTGACATATCCATTAAACCTGGATTTGTCGAAAATGTTAACATTGGAGCCGCATGTTTCGATGATGATGTCGTCACTTATAAATCCATTTTTCAAGAATTTCGTGACATTTTCGCTTGGAGCTATGAAGAGATGTATGGTATTGATCTCAATATTGTTGTGCATGAAATTAAGACCTACCCGGATGCTAAACCCATTTGATAGGGACTTCTCCCAATCCACTCTTGCAAAGTTGCCGCTATCAAGCTCGAAGTTAAAAAACTTCTTAAAGCCGACTTTATCTATCCTGTGGCTTTAACCGATTGGGTCTCTAATCTAGTTCCAGTAAATAAAAAACAAGGCACGATCCATGTATGTGTCTATTGTAGGGATATTAATAAATCTTGTCCCAAGGACAATTACCCAACCCCCTTCGTTGACAATTGCATCGGGAGTGAAATATTCTCTTTAATGGATGGTTTCTTCAGCTATAATAAGATTAATATTTTTCCCATGGATCAACACAAGACTGCTTTCATTTGTCCTTGGGGTACCTTTGCCTACTGAAAACTGCTTTTCGGTTTAAAAAACACTGGTGCAACATTTCAATGCACCATGTCTTATGCTTTTCATGATATCAAGCACATCATACAATCGTATCTCGATGATCTACCAACACATTTCATGCATCGCCAAGATCACCTGACCCATCTCCGAGCCATTTTCATTCACTTTCGTTACTATTGTATACATTTAAACCCACACAAATGTGTTTTTTGTGTGGAGTTCGACCAACTTCCGGGTTTTATTGTTTCACTTCATGGAATTAGGGTAGATCCTTTGAAGGTTGAGGCTATCCGTAATCTACCTCCTCCTTCCACACGACACCAGCTTCAAAGTTTGCAAGGAAGGAATTTTTTTTGCGTCAATTCATCCCCAATTACGTTGAGTTAACATTAGGATTTACTCGACTATTGAAGAAGGGTTATGAGTTCGTATGGGACAAGACTACCAACAAAGCCTTCGAAGCTTTGAAACTTGCCCTAACCCGTACACCACTGCTTTTCCCACCTGATTATAGTCGAGACTATTTCCTCTACCTCGCCACTTCGGACTCTACCATTGCCATGGTTTTAGTCCAAGAGGATGATTCGCATGACAAACATGTAATTTATTATTTGATTTAGAGTCTCATGACTACCGAAGTGAAATATCTACATGTCGAAAAAATGGCCTTGGTAGCTGTTCAAGATGTCCAACGTTTCTGTCACTATATCCTATTATGCATGACCACTATTATTTCCAATTGAAACCCTATGCAACATATCCTTACGTGCCAAATTCTAGGGGGAAAGTACTCCAAATGGATAGTGATTCTCCAGGAGTTTGAATTATAGTTTGAAAACGCTAAGTCTAAGAAATCAATGGTTTTCACCGAACTAATATGTGACCTTCCCTCCACTGAGACAAAAAATGTGGAAGAAGATTCCTTGCCTGATGAATCCCTTTTTATGATCAGTTCTAATGATGCTTGGTATGGAGATATTATCATCTATCTTCAGACTCAAACTTTCCGGCCCAACCTTTCTAGCACAGACCGTCGTTGTATACGGTATCAAGCCCATCAATACATAATTCTCGGTGACACTCTTTATCACCGTGGTGTTGAATCTATTTTCCGACGTTGTCTCACCTATGATGAGGCTAAGAAAGATTTGAATGACTGCCACTCTGGAGCATGTGGTGGTCATATGTCTGGGTATTCCACTACCCAAAATATCCTACGAGTAGGGTACTTCTGGCCTTCTTTGTTTAAATACTGTATTAGCACCATCCAGAAGTGTCATGCTTGTCAAACATATAATAACAAGATAAGATCTCATCCCACTCCTTTACACCCTGTAGTTTCCATTGGTCCTTTCACAAAATGGGGCATTGAATTCATGACATGTAACCCTCACTCAGCCGAAGGGCATGGATACATCATCGTAGCCATGGATTATTTCACTAAATGGTCCGAGGCAATGCCTACATTCGATAATACTGGAAAAATTGTATCCCTGTTCATATTCAATCATATCATCACTCGATTTGGAATCCCGTAAGCTATAGTCACTGATCATGGTATCCATTTTCGAAATTTCATGATGTCTGAGCTTACTAAAAAGTTGGGTCTTCGACATGAAAACTCAACCCCCTACTATCCACATGCCAATGGCCAGGATGAAGCGATAAACAAAGTTCTTATTACTATGCTTCGACGGATAATAGGAATTCACAAGAAAAGTTGACACACAATGTTTTTTTCAGCATTATGGGCCTATTGGACATCCATGAACTATGCCATGGGATTTACGCCTTTCCAATTAGTGTATGGTATTGAAGCTATCCTATTGATTGAATGTGAGATACCCTCTTTGAAGCTAGCCATTGAAATTATTCCCAACACTTCTGTTGAAGAGGAATGTCTACTGTACCTAATGAAATTAGATGAAATGCGTCGTGATGCCACCCTGGTTATCAAAGCTCAGAAAAAGAGTGTCAAAGCCCAATACAAAAAACATGTCAAGCCACATTTTTTCACTGAAGGTGATTTAGTTCTCCTCTATGAACAAGATCGTGATTTACTAGGGGCCGAAAAATTTGAGGCTATGTGGCGAGGCCCCTATATTTTGAAATGAGTGTTGGAGAAGGGAGCTTGTGAGTTAGTGGATTATGATGAAATTCCTTTGAGTGAACCCATAAATGGCCTTTATTTGAATAAGTACTATGCTTAGGTTATCTTTGCATGAGTGATTATATTTTAGTGTATCATACTCTTGTGTGCTACTTTTGTGTGCTTTTTCGTTATTTGGTTTTGACCCCCAAAGGCTTACCTTGCGTTATGCTTGGTTTCTAGATGTTGGTGTCTTCGCTACCCTACATTGGCTTCACCGATGGTGCTAGTTGTAGTACTCAAAACTTAGCATATGCTTCTTGGGAAATCTACGCACCTACAAATGAATTAATCAGTCTACTTGGCATCTTCCTCATTCATGCAACTAACAATATGCTAAGAACCAAATATCAATATAGCATAGAAAAACATCAGAATAAGTACTCAATGCCTTGAAAAAGAGAGAATTTCAGATAATAAGCCTCTTCAAGGGGGAAACCTCATTTTACCCCACATAAATGTTCAAGTACAAGATGATTCCAAATGANAAGTGTCATGCTTGTCAAACATATAATAACAAGATAAGATCTCATCCCACTCCTTTACACCCTGTAGTTTCCATTGGTCCTTTCACAAAATGGGGCATTGAATTCATGACATGTAACCCTCACTCAGCCGAAGGGCATGGATACATCATCGTAGCCATGGATTATTTCACTAAATGGTCCGAGGCAATGCCTACATTCGATAATACTGGAAAAATTGTATCCCTGTTCATATTCAATCATATCATCACTCGATTTGGAATCCCGTAAGCTATAGTCACTGATCATGGTATCCATTTTCGAAATTTCATGATGTCTGAGCTTACTAAAAAGTTGGGTCTTCGACATGAAAACTCAACCCCCTACTATCCACATGCCAATGGCCAGGATGAAGCGATAAACAAAGTTCTTATTACTATGCTTCGACGGATAATAGGAATTCACAAGAAAAGTTGACACACAATGTTTTTTTCAGCATTATGGGCCTATTGGACATCCATGAACTATGCCATGGGATTTACGCCTTTCCAATTAGTGTATGGTATTGAAGCTATCCTATTGATTGAATGTGAGATACCCTCTTTGAAGCTAGCCATTGAAATTATTCCCAACACTTTTGTTGAAGAGGAATGTCTACCGTACCTAATGAAATTAGATGAAATGCGTCGTGATGCCACCCTAGTTATCGAAGCTCAGAAAAAGAGTGTCAAAGCCCAATAAAAAAAACATGTCAAGCCACATTTTTTCACTGAAGGTGATTTAGTTCTCCTCTATGAACAAGATCGTGATTTACTAGGGGCCAAAAAATTTGAGGCTATGTGGCGAGGCCCCTATATTTTGAAACGAGTGTTGGAGAAGGGAGCTTGTGAGTTAGTGGATTATGATGAAATTCCTTTGAGTGAACCCATAAATAGACTTTATTTGAAGAAGTACTATGCTTAGGTTATCTTTGCATGAGTGCTTATATTTTAGTGTATCATACTCTTGTGTGCTACTTTTGTGTGCTTTTTCGTTATTTGGTTTTGACCCCCCAAGTCTTACCTTGCGTTATGCATGGTTTCTAGATGTTGGTGTCTTCGCTACCCTACATTGGCTTCACCGATGGTGCTAGTTGTAGTACTCAAAACTTAGCATCTGTTGCTTGGGCAATCTACGCACCTACAAATGAATTAATCAGTCTACTTGGAATCTTCCTCATTCATGCAACTAACAATATGCTAAGAACCAAATATCAATATAGCATAGAAAAAAATCAGAATAAGTACTCAATGCCTTGAAAAAGAGAGAATTTCAGATAATAAGCCCCTTCAAGGGGGAAACCTCCTTTTACCCCACATAAATGTTCAAGTACAAGATGATTCCAAATGAAAATGTCTCCTTGGTATATATAGGAGACTAGGAGGCATAATTACAATTAATGGAATAAATCTGACATAAAT
>JZKD02S1452663.1:0-10948 GCA_000966675.3 Picea glauca
GCCTTAGTTTTGGGGCTTAGAATTGCAAAGGACATGAAAATTGAAGAATTATCAATTTTTGGAGATGCAGAGCTGATTGTGCATCAAGTTAGAAATATCTATCAAGCAAAGAATCAAAGACTGAGATCTTATAGGAATGAGGTATGGGACCTTATTGGAAATTTATTCTTAGCCTTCAACATATCCCTTGTTCCCAGAGAGGATAATACATTGGTTGATTCCTTAGCTATTTTTGCCAGTAATTTTAAAATCCCACTACATCCCAGACCTAAGTATGATGTTGAGGTAAAATATAGACCTTCTATACCTGATAATGTTAAGCATTGGAAGTTTTTTGAAGATGATCAAGAAATAAAGATGTTTTTGGAAACAATAGATGAATTTTCTACTCTTCACATTGATCAAGACTCAAATGATGATAAAAATATGCATGCCGATAAATTTCTGAACAAGATTGCAGAGCACAAAATTGTTCAGTTTCCTAGCAATCATATTCCTAAAGGATTGGTTCCCTTGGTGAGACTGTTTGATAACAATGATGTGGCTGTGAAGGTGAGTGTTTAAACTGAAAATTCTTATCTAACAGATTGTAATCTAGGCATTGAAGAGGAACCTAAATAAGTCAATCTATCCAGTAGTCTGTCAGAAAATCAAAGGGATGAATATATCAAACTGTTGAAAGAATTTGCTGATGTTTTTGCATATAAGTATGAGGACTTTAAAACTTATGATACTAGAATCATTGAGCATATAATACCTTTGAAGGATGATACCAAACCTTTTAGACAGAAACTAAGACATATCAACTCTATGCTATTTCCCATTATGGAGAAAGAGGTAAAAAAATTGCTTGATGCCCAGATCATTATACCTCCGAGGTATTCTGATTGGATAGCTAATTTGGTCCCTGTCATAAAGAAGAATGGTGAGATCAATATTTGTGTTGACTTCCGAAACTTAAATAGGTGTTCCAGAAAAGACAATTACCCCTTAACAAAAATGGAGCATATCTTGCAAAGGGTGACATGCTCAGTCAAGATGTCAATGATTGATGGTTTTTCGGGCTACAATCAAATTTCTGTATTACCAGAGGGCAGGGAAAAAACAAAATTTACCACTCCTTGGGGTACATTCATGTATGCCAAGATGCATTTCGGTCTCATGAATGCAGGGGGAACTTTCCAACGTGCAATGGACATTGCATTTATTGGAGAGAAAGACAAGTTTGTGGTTATTTACTTGGATGATATCACATTGTTTTCCGAATCTGATTAAGAGCATTACAAACATTTAAAGAAGGTGTTCTTGAAGTGCATAAAATATGGGATGTCACTTAATCCCAAGAAGTCTCTTTTTGCCATGAAAGAAGGTAAGCTGCTAGGACATATTGTCTTAGCTGAAGGAGTAAAAAATGACCCAAACATAGTAGAGGCTATCAAAACTCTTTCTCTCTCAAGGTCCAAGAAATAAATTCAGTCCTTCTTAGGTAGGATAAAATTATTGAGGAGATTTATATCTAACTTTGTTGAGTTGGTCAACTTTGTCACAACCATGTTGAGAAAAGGGAATGAAGTAAAATGGACACCAGAAGCTAGGAGTTCTTTTGAGAAAATAAACCAAGCACTGACTGATGCTCCTCTAATCGGTCCTCACTTTGTCCTGGAAGACATTTTATCAAGGTTTGGTTGTCCTAACAAAATTATTACTGATAATGTGGCAACTTTTAAAGCTGAGCCTCTGGTGAAGTTTTGTGAAAAATTTGGGATCCATATTATCCACTCTAATCCATATTACCCTCAAGGTAATGGCTTAGCAGAATCCTCCAACAATAGCTTAGTGAAGATCATCAAAAAGATGTTGAAGGATACTAAGAAGTCATGGGATTCAAAGTTGAATTTTTCCCTATGGGAAGATAGAGTAACCACCAAGAGGTCAATTGGAACCACTCCATTTCAGTTGGTCTATGGAACTGAAGTTGTGTTTCTTTCTCAATTAGATTTACCTGTGGAAAATTTTCTTCAAGATGAAGAAGGGGAACCAGATGACATGATCAGGATGATGCATCAACTTGTGGAAGTACAACAAACTAGGGAACAATTTTTTGATAAAACACAAAGCCATCAACAAAAAATCAAAGAAGCTTTCGACAAGAAGGTGAAGAAGGAATATTTTTAGCTTGGAGACCTGGTACTCAAATGGGATGCACAAAGGCAAGATAAGAGAAAACATGCTTAATTAGAAGCCCTTTGGGTTGGTTCTTTTAAAATTTCTAAAGTTTTGAAAAATAATACTTTTAAGTTGCAGAATTTGGAAGATGATGAATTTCTTGGTGGCCCAGTGAATGGGCATTTTCTAAAGAGATAATTTTTATAAAATCCATGAGTGGGTTCATTTCATTGTAAATATCAACTTTTAGTTAGTTTTATTTTCTTTTAATAATGAATCCTAGCCGAATGGATAAGGCACTGGAATTGCATATGCTTGGAGCCTCACAGAGAGGTCTCCATCCCCTGTGGAGCAAGATGTTAGCACATAGGATGTGTAGGGGTCAAAATAATTTGAATTTGTCTTGTATTGAGTCATAGGTTTGTTAAGTCTTAGGATTTGGGTTATATTTCATGTCATAACTCAATTTTTTGGTTTTCTATAAGCATAGTATTGTTTTAGTCTTGGTTTAGAGCCTTAGTGTCATGGGATTATCCATCATCATAAGAATAAGGGTCCACTTGGGTCACACTCTTGGTCTAAAATATCATCATCATGATATGTCTCATCTCAAAGGTGTATACAAGTTTCCATTATGTCACTTTTCGATTGTTTAGAGGTCAAGTCAGTGGTCAGATCTATTTTCCGCCAACTCACCTAAAAGTTAGTAGCGTACTAAGAAGTACCTCATGCACTTATCTTTCATCATTGCAATTTGGAAACATGTCAGGGGAGATTTCATTGTCTTCAATGCTTTCATTCAATATGATTTTCAAAGATTATGTCAGGGGAAAAACTCTAACAGTTTCTTTGAAGTGCGCTACTGGAATTTGAAAATTGGCATTGCAAACTGGCACTATGAACTAGATGAAGAATCTTGTTCAAGATTGGATGCCTCCCTCTAAGTCTAGCTCATGTTCACAAATAATCAACCTAAATCCAGACATTACTAGGCACCCCTTGACGATTTGCATGCTCATGAAAGGTTGACTGATGAAGTAGAACTGTTATGTATTGTTGGCACTGCGAATTGTTAAATGTTCATGTGTTGCTAGCTCTCAAGCCCACTGTTATGGTGCTCTAAAACCTGCTCATTGGCCAAAGATGTTATCTCAGGGTCGTCCTATAGTTCCCTTTTGAAAACGAGTCATTTTTTCCCACTGATATTTCCACGTTACGAACTGTCTGTTTTAACCCCGCACCACAAATTGCGCGATACAAACGGGTGTTGCGAATCCTCTGTCTTTGGAATGTTAAAAACCTTGTCATTTTGAAATTGGTCTAAGGCCCAAGTTTTAACCAGTTGTTATAGGCTCCCTCTCAAACATGAAAATTATGGTCAATCCTTCATAAAATCGAGCTCAATTGCGCTGCAGGCTGGCGATGCGAACTAGTACTGGCGCTGCAAATCCTCTATTTTACAGAGTTGCATATTTTTCATGTCTGCACTTTTACTCAAGGCTCAATTGGTGTCCCTCTTATCATTCCTATTTGAAATTTTCTCCACTTCATACCATTGCTTTGTATAAGATTTCAAACAAGTGAACTCCAAACATATCATCTTTGTTATCAAACCTTAAAATCCCCGCTTAATCTATATTTCATACAACAACTATCATAAGAAGTTACAAAAAGTGGTTGTCAAACAATAATTATGGACAATCAAAAAAACAAGAAGACTCACAAGGGGGGGAGAGATTGTGAGAACTGAACCATATGCCATGCAACTCATCAACTCTGAACCATTGTTCAATGAATATTTTCAGAGGGTGGGTTGTGTCAATTTCTGTCAAAATATGAAGAGAGGACATCTAGAAGTGGTCAAGGAATTTGCACTTAATTTTAATGGGACACAAACTAAGGTGGGGATGTTGGAGTTTGAAGTCTCCGAGAATTATATATCTGTAGCTAAAGAGATAACCGACTATGGTGACAAGTGGTTTAAATCCATGTCATTAAACTCTTCTTTCTCCAAATAATTCTTTAAGCATGAATATCAAGGAGACAACTTATCTAAAGGAGTGCCCAAAATTCACATGCTGGAATGTTTTGAAAAGATGCTCAAGATAATCCAAAGGTACTTCACATGTGAAGGGAGGTTCAATATGGTATACCAATACCACATCAGATTACTATTACACTTCACTGGAAAAGAATCCATGAACCTTCCATTCTATCTTTTCAGTAGTATTGACAATATGTCAGACAGAGTCCAGGCCAAGTCAAAGCAAGTAGACACCAATGTTTTTCAGTCTGGTATAATCAAGATGTTACTAATGGAAGAGTTAAAGAAAAATAACATTGACTGGGAAACTTTCCTAACTACATCACATTTTCAGTTAGATATTTCTCCTACACCACAATCCAAAAGACAAACTCCTACCCCCGTGGAGAGGACTATGCATTCAGATTCAAGCAAGAAGAAGAGGGTGACTAGGAGTGATAAATATTTCCAGGCTACCGATGAAGCAGAAGAAGGTGGTCCTTCACAACCTATTGAAAGATAAGTTTCACCTATGGTAGATCCTACCCACATGGATATTCCTTCAATCAAATCAAGAAGATTAAAAGGAAAAAAAAACTTGTCTTTTCCCCACCGGTTGCTGCAGACAAAGTCAAACCTAGAAGACCCTTTACTAGATCAACAACCAAACAACATGTTCCCATGAAGGATGATACAAAAGATATTTCATCTCAGCAAAAAGACAAATCTTAGTCTTCTAAGCAACCCATATAGGTTATTGACATCAACACTCCTCATCATGAAAATAACCCTACCTTCAAAAGGCTCAGAAGGAAACTCAAGGAAGCAAGAGATGAAGGTGATAAGTTGAAGAAGGAAGATTTGGGTTCTAGGATAAAGATAAAGGAGATGTTGGATATGTATGATGAGACAATTGATAATGAAAGGTTCATGGCTAAGAGGTTTTTTCCCCTTCACAGGCAACTCAAGAATGTGTATAGGCATAATAGAGCCCGCCAAGCTGAAATCAGAAAATTAAAGGAAGAGTTACAACCTTTCAGAGAATAAGTGGCAAAGAGGAACTTAGATATGCTGGCCAAGGTGGATACCAGAAGGAGTGAAAAAAAAAAAAGATAAATAAAACATTATCTTATAAACCAACATCATTTTTGACAAGTTTTTATGTTGCATGCAGTTACAACAGTAAATGATGGTTTTGAATTTTGAGTTAAACTTAACATCGTTTTGTGTTTTATTTAAGGATATACCACGAGGTAATAAGTTTGTATCATATCTAGAAGAAATTACACTACCCCTGGTACATGTTTAAAGGATTTGAAACTTTTTTCAAAGAAAAACATGTCGCTACAGGAAAGTTTGCAGCGCTTGGACTCATTGGCGTTGCGAACTAGTTGTTTTAGGATAGTTTGCCGCATTGCGCTGTGAACTTAGATTTATGAATATTTGGAGGGAAGGGAGGTTATAGGGTGTCAAGGAGAGATCGTACCTTCACTAAGAGGATCAGTTGCACTTCGGAAGGCCACCTGCCTCAAGGAGATGGAAGCATAAAGACACATCATCATTTGCTGAGGACTTGTTGTATACGTTGTAAACATCTTCCTTCAAAATAGAAGTTTGTTATTTTCTGGTTGTACACTTGTTTCCACGCTTCCCTTAGGCATGGAATCCTATGAGGAAGTTAATGGACGAATTGTAAATCTCTCTTTTGATAATTTTGGTTATTTAGGAGGCATTGTAAGAGGAGAAGAGCTTCGAATGGTAGATGAGAAAAATCTTAAGTTTAGTCTTCATTGGTAGCAGAGTTTTCCTAATGTATGGACCAAATCCAAGAAAAATTTAATGGTGAAAATTAGTCATTATCTTACTATCATCTCTTTTCCGTCTCACTTTGATATCAGTCTCTATTGAAGGATTCATCACGCTGTTGTTTCTTTATTGTAGTAAATGATTTATTGTGGTATTGTATGCAAATTGATTAGAGTGTTCTTTCTCTTTAGATTAATAAGTTCTTATTCAAACAAGTTTTCTTTCACATGTGTCCCAAAAATACCTGATGTAAACTGATACACATATTACAGTTTTCTTGCCAAGTCTTCCATCTCTCATTTATATCTCTTAAACCCTGATTTAGAGCTATTCAAATCCTTGCTTGCTGGTGTGTATTTCATGGAAGGATTTGTGGTTGACATCTTAATCTGATTTTTACATCCATTTTGCACACTCTTTAAAACATTATCTTTACATTATGATGGGTATTAGGCTTACATCTACAACATTCTAGGTGTGACTTCTAGTGCTAACAAGTTGGGTAATAATTCTGGGTATGGGGTTTCATGACATATAAGGGCTCGTATTGTCTCATTTATGGGTGCCTTTGTTGAGGGCTAGCCACATCCTTTTCCTCTTTTTGTTTTTAAAGCATATTTTTCCAATCCCTTTATTATCCCTTTATTTTGCATGTGTTTCCAATTTGAAGATAATAAGGGGCACTAAAAAGGAAATGCATAGCCCACAAATGCTCTACCTTTGAAAACAACATTAATTAGTTAGTTATTTATTTTGTGGGTCCCTCACCTTTTTTTTAGAGGCGTTTCATTGCTCTTGAGATCATAGGGTGATGTTTTTATGTCGTTTTTGGTAGGGCACCTTCGAGCCTAATGGCCCCTTCTTCCCACGATATGAGGTACATGACTTTCTTGGGTCAATAAGCTCGAAAAAGAAAAACACGAGGAGACGAAATAGAAGAAGTATGGAAAGTGATAAGTACGATCATAAATGGGATGATGACTTTTCAAGGAATCCCCTAGTAGCACCCCATTTCCAAGGGTGACCAACTTACTAGGACGTGATGAAACCCACCAATGTTAAATAAGTGAAAGGGTATAATTTCCAAGCAAACGTTATGTAATCAATAAATTATTCTTTACAACATATTCAAATGCTTCAATTATTAAAGTGATAGTTACCATGAAACCAAAATTATTACCTCATGAAGCAAGACCTTCTTTCCTTTGGGGCCAGGCCAGTGTGATGGATGTTGATTTGCTACTGGTGATGACCAATGGTGCAAGTAAAGATAGGAGAGGCCTTGCGGGGCTCTCCTAGTCAACCTGGCTCATGACACTCCATGTCTTCTACACGTGGGCCTTAAGACATGATCTCCTTAGTTACCCCTAGTTTGAGGGGGTAACAAAAACGTTGCCTTTTTGTTTCCCAAGGTTACAAACCTAGGGAAAATTATCGAGTACTTCCCATCATTTCAAGGATGGTACCTAGGGTAAACCCTAAGTCCGGGGAAAACCCCCAAGTACTTCCCTCATTTCAGGAATGGTACCCAGGGTAAACTATAGAATATTCATGGCACATTTTGTAAATGTGGATGAACCTACACATATAAGATCTAGCTAGCAAAAATACATACACAGTTTGCAGAGAAATGAAAAAATACATAAACGAGAGAGTGAGAATCAAAGAATTTGCATTAACCAAATGAATGAATGATACTTTACACATGATATAATCTGTATAACTCAACTAATGCACATTGGAGGAGAAACCAATGTTCCATAGTCATGGTCTAGAGTGATCTGGACACACACCGATAGTTACAGGAGTTAGTTGCCACCTAGTTTGAGTTAACTAGTCTCTCAGTCTTCAGTTAATTGACTGAAACATAGTGAAGTGAGGAGGAGATCAGGGAATTTTGAGTAATACGTTAGTCTGGTGATAATCCCAAGGACAATGCACATTAGCAGGTTATGATCCCAATGTTGCATGGTGATGAAACCAATGTGGCATTAGGACTCCACTCAACTGATCAAATTGAAGTGTGAACTCAAGAGAATATTCTCCTAGAATGTAGGAAAAATAATATTCTCCCTAAATTATAGGAGATTGAATAATGACTAATAAACATAGGTAAAAACTTAGAAAAAATAAATCCTAGGTGTGTGTGAAGCGTCTCCAACACTATCCCTGAACATCACTATGGTGAAAATAAAGAATGGGTCCCAACAATGAGGCCATGTTAGGTACCCGAAAACAAAAGATACACTAAAATAAATGATGAAAGAGGAAAAAACACATGGGAAAACCTCATGGGAAACCCCCCTCTCAAAGTACAATGTATGTAAAAAAAGAACTGACAGTTTCTAGGAAATTGTGTCCACTTCAAGATGGCTAAGTAGAGAATGAAACTTCTACTCAATGAAGGTCTTGGTGAAGATGTCTACAGTTTGTTCTGCTGAAGGGCATAATTGCAGGTTGATTATCCCCTTGTGTACTAAGTCTCAAATGTAGTGTATGTGGATCTTGATGTGCTTCGTCTGTTGCCTCTGAACTAGATCTCTATAGAACTTCAGAGTGTTCTGGTTGTCACACCAGATGACAATCGACCTATGAAACTGAATGCCCAAATCAATGAGAAACTGTTTTAGCCACATAGCCTGAATGGTTTAGTTAACTACCCCTCTGTACTCTTCCTTGACTTAAGATAAAGAAATAACAACTTGCTTCTTGCTCGACCAACATATGAGATCGAAACCCAGACTGAGTGAGTAACTAGATGTGGACTTGTGATCAATGCTATCACCATCCTAATCAAAATCAGTGACCCCAATGAGGTCCAATGTAGAGTCTACTGCATAGTGAATCTCAAAGGTGATGGTGACCTGTACGTATCGAAGGATACAATTTACAACCTTCCAGTGTAGCTCATGCGACTCTTGCATGAACCTTGAGACTACTCCAACTACATAGGAGAGGTATGGTTTGGAGTGTGTGAGATACAAAAAGATCTCCACTAGATATCTATATAGTGTGATGTATACCAGTGGAGTGTCCCTGCCATCCTCAAGTCCGACTCCTGATAGGAAGCGAATCAGGGAAAACTTGCAGTCTGTCATGTCAAATTTCTCGAGGAGATCTCTTGCATACTTGGCCTGAAAAAGTTTGATGACTGATGCATATTGAATAATCTTGAGACCAAGGAATAAATGTAATGGATCCATGTCCGTCATAAAGAACCTTCCATGCAAAATCCTCTTGTCTGCAGTAATTGCTGAAGTCGAGCAACTGGTGATCAACAAATCATCAACATACAAAACTAGGAGTAGAAGTGAATCAACCGTCTTAAGCCTGTAAACATTCAGATCTAACTTACAACGTACAAAGTTCTATGACAACATGTAGGAGTCCATCTTGGAATATCATGCCCTCAGGGCATGCTTGAGGCCATAAAGAGACTTCTCTAGTCGACAGATCAAATATGAATCCTACATGAAGCCTTGGGGCTGCTCCATGTAGATCTCCTCATAGATGTCTATATGAATAAATGCATTCTTAACGTCCATTTGATGGACTTCCCATCCCTTGGCTGATGTAATGGAAAGTGACAAACGTATGGAATCCATATTCGCTACTGGAGTGAAGGTCTTTTCATAGTCAATGTAGTGCACCTACTGAAAGCCTTTGGAAAATAGCCTGGCTTTATATCTGCTAACCTATCCATCTACTATGCTCTTGGTCCTATAGACCCATCTGCACCTGACAATTTTTCTTTCCGTAGGAAGGGGAACAAGATCCAAAGTTTGGTTCTCTAGGAGGGAGTTGTACTCCTCCTGCATGGAGGATTCCCAAAAGGTATTCCCGACAGCCTCGCCATATGACTGTGGATATGATGTCTGAACCAAGAAAATATGCACGGGTGGCATCAATTAAGTGGCAGTGAGTGCAAGAGGAGGCTCCTCAAAATCAAATCGAGTCCTCTTGGTATCAGTTGGATCCCCAACAAGATCTCCTGCATCTTGAAGACTAGTCTTGACCCACTTGGGCCTCGACTCTAGCTCTAACTCTGCATCTACATGCACTAACTCTGCATCTGACTACCAAATCTGTATCTGAATCATCTGAATCCTCTGAATCATAACTCTCATCGGAAGAAGAGTCAACATGTGCATGCTCATAATCTCTGACAGGTGGAAGAACAAAAGTGTTTGCATGTGGATGCTGAGGTGCATGTGAGATACTTTCCTCGAATTGGACACTATGCTCAATGATGAGCTGGTCCGTGTTGAGATCAATGAGTCTGTATCCCTTCACACCGTCGGGGTATCCAACAAAAAATACACTCTGTACTTTGTGGATATCCATGAGAACTGAATATACGGAAGTGAGTCACTTCCGGTTTGAGGCCACTCCAAGCCTCGAAGGGGGTTTTGTCCTTGACAAATCTATGGAGAAATCTATTTTGGATGTAGGTTGCACAATTAAGTGCTTCAACTCATAATATATATGGAATTAACTTTGCATGCAACATGCACGATGCCATCTCTTTCAGGGATCTATTTTTCCGCTCAGCCACTCTGATGGGTATTCTATATGCACTAATTCCCTTAATTAAATTGTCAACCTCGGGTAAGTAAACTTAGAGTTGTGGCACAATATGAGCCAAGGCAGAAAGAAAAGATAATGGAAACATTTTCTAGCTAAGGAGATAGTTCACCCTAGGGATCAACACTCTCTTCAATTTAGAATCCTACTTTTTAAGGAAATGACTTTTAAAATCTATTTAAACAACAAATTATCGATAAAGCAACCTTAAATTAATGAACTTCAAGCAATTTTAGAACTATGAACTATTTGAACTAAGTAGCTTTAAACAATCTAGGACTTTGAACTATTTAACCTATATTTAAATAAGAAAATAACAAGTAATCTATTTCATAGCTATTTAATCTATTCAATCTCTCTTTGAATAAG
>JZKD02S1452674.1:0-10948 GCA_000966675.3 Picea glauca
GTAGAATATTCATTTTTTCATCTATTGAATAGTTTATTGTATGGTTTTATTTTCTCATACAAGATTATGAAATTGCATGGTGTATCTAATGCCTAAAGTAAGAAATTTAAGTTGCTACTTTCTTACTTTTTATTTGCAAGGATTTCACTAAATTGATCTAGTAACTAGTGAAACCCTAGATCCCTAAAGTGATAGCACTCTAGAATGTTGCATTTGGTTATTGTTGCACAAGTTCTACTCCATAAAAATGATGAGGAGAGCAAGGTGCTAGGGCCTAGATGTGCCTAAACCGTAGCACTTTGTTTCTTCAGGTCAAAATCTAGGAGGACTTAAGTTGCTACTCCTAGAATTTTTCCCTCTTGGAATTTTGTGTATCATCATTAATTAACAGCCTTAGAAGACGTCACACTCCTTGACTCTATTTACCCTTGAAAGGAGCTAGTCCTCTTCTCTTACTTCTTGATAAGACTACCAACCTCAACTCAAACTCTTCCACATAATACTCTACTAATTTACTAACCTTGTCTACATTACTAAAAGCTAAGTCTACTACTGCTAATATCACTACTACATCCTTTTCTTGGCACCTTATCAAGCCTATTAACTAAATAAACTAACCCAGAAATTGCAGAAGCCAAAGAACTATCACCTTGAGGCTTTAAACTACTTTTTCTACTATTCTAAAGGTGAATTTTTGAAGTTGTTATAAATAACCTTGTTGATGTTGTAACTATTGTTATAGCCACTGTTTGCATCCCTTTTCAGCCCATACTAACAACAAAAATGCCCAAAATGTTGTGCTAGGAAAATTGATATCATTAAGTGCTAAAAGTGTGTGTTATTGTTTAGAAAAGTACTCTTTTTTGAAGTACTTTGCTTCTGTCATAGTTATTAATTTTCTATTGTTACAAAGACGTTGACAACCCTTTTAAAGTCATTAATTGACTTGTGTTAATCCATAAATTATAAGTGAAAAAAGAACTGTCAATGGAAACGTTTTTGTATCTCTTTGTTTGTGATCATAATTTACAATTTTTGGATACATTGTTGTTGCTATACATTTATCTCTTGTTCATACATAAGATTGTCTTAATATCATAGTTCTATCTTGAAGTCACTGATTATAATTGTTGATTCCATTGTTACTACTAATGTTTGATGTTTCATTGGTAAAGGGAAGGTACAAACCCACTTTCCCGTTCCCTTGTCTCCTTTAGATTTACCTAAGTGACTTCTTTCGTTGAATGAATTAGAGAGAGGGGTGGGTTTTCACCGTGTCTTTCTGTCTTTCATCTACCAACTAGGTCCTGGGACATCTCCCTTGGAGTGAGGTTTCCCTCCTCCTAAAGAGAAAGAGGTGCCCTATTGGGGTGACAATGACAGGGCTACCTTCATGTTATGTCAATCTAATCGTACTTTACTTTAGGATTTGGGAAAGTATAGATTGTGCGATAACATTTTTGGCACCATTGTCAGGGAACATCGAGTCAATTTTCCTCGAATGACAAATTTTTGGTAAACCTTTTTCTCAAAGCCTTTCACTTTTTAAATCTTACCTAGAGAATACATTGAGGGTGATTCCCTTTTTTCCCTTTGATAATCCATAGAAGGATTATCTGGTGACTCCACTAATGATTAATACAAACATGGATTCTCAATGAGATCCAGGTAATTTAAAACCCTTGAATATGAGTGAAATATTGGGGTAAACCCGAAAAATGCCTCCAAGGTATGTAAAATCAAAATGAATCTATAAATTCACTAGTGATGATCAGGTTAAAGTCGCTAACCACATGAGTAACTTCTGGGACTTTTTTCAACTCCATCCTATCAGTGATGATGTTGAAGATATAACAATGAAACGTTTCTCTTTCACTCTTCATGGAAATGCTAGAAGATGGTATGATAGTCTCCTTGATGCTAGTATCACATCCATGGATCAATTGGAGGATATTTTTCTTGGAAAATGGAGCATCAAAGAGTATGTGTATTCATTGCTAAATGAACTCTATAACATAAAAAATAATGAAAATGAAATTGTTAATGAGTTCCATACCATATTCGAGAGGTTGTTACAATGAATCCTTGAAAAATATAACCTTGGAGAGAGACATCTCATGTTTCTATATACTAGGGTATTCTTAGGAGAATTATGATTCCTCCTCAATGATAGGGAACCAAGGATGATCCAAGAATCTTATCATATAACTACAAAAATCAAGGAAAATATCTCCTCACCCATGGAAGAATATCTCCCTACTCTAGAAGTCAAGGTTTATAACCCTAAACATACCCCAGATACTCTTATTCTGGAGAGATTAGATTCCCTTGAAATCTTCATTAGTAAATTCCAAGAAAGATGGGAACAAGTCATAGACCAACAAGAGGTTGAGGAGAGGGATCCTGTTGAAGTTTACCAATCCCATGAAGAAGATCAAGAATTTACTCATGCTTCTATTGAGGATAATAAGGACCTGGTTGAAGAACAACAGCCTAAAGATATCAAACATGATGATGAAGTATTAATGTGTGCTCCTCCCTATGATGAAGCCATCCAAAATCCTATTCCTCCTGCACAATATTAAGAGGATGAGGTTAGTCACTTTCCTTTTCAGGTTTTTGATGATACCCTATTCTATGATTCAGAAGGTTAAGAAGAAATGTAATCCTTGGATGAGCTAGACCCTCTATATTATGAAGCTGAAGATCTAGGGGAAAGTCATGAGGATGAGGCACTAATGATTTCTCTTCCATTTGATGAAGTCATCCAAGTCTTCGACGCTCCTGCACAAGAATAAATGAATATGGTAAGTTGTTTCCATTTCCAATATTTTGAAGATTCTTTGTTTTGTGATTTGGAAAGTGAAGAAGTGTTAGAGGAGCCCTTGGATGTTTTAAACTCTTCGTGTTATGATAAAGGTAATGACATGGTTGATAATATTGATGAGTTCATACACATCGAGAAATGTAAACGGGATGTGATTGGGTATGATGGGGATCTAATTTACGACATTGAAGGTCATATCCAAATGTTTCCTTTACAACTATCATATGAGGTTACTACTAATTTTGACATTTGGCAATAAGGATATGATGTAGTTACAGATGTTTTCCAAGCACCCAAGGGTGACCTCGTTCTATGTTTTTCTGATGTTTTTCAGTCATACCTTGAGGATTTTGATGAGTATTCCTTTGAGAACTTTGATTTATTCAATGAAGAATATTACGAACCACCGTTTTGCTCAGATCTTGATAAGGGTGAGAATGTTGCTTTCCTGAAACATGATACTTGTGACAAGGTTGTCCAACTCCCTCTAATTACTTTACCTCATTGTGTCACTAAGGATACAGTTGGGGAACATGTCTCTTTACCCAAGTTTTATCTAGGGAGAATATTTCTATTAGAATTCTAGGGTAGGTTGAATACCTTAAAAATAAGTTTATTATATTACTCTTTCATCTTTCCCTTAAGAAATTGTCAGTCGTTTTCTAGATTCTTGTTAGTCCCTTCTCAGACTTTGGGGATTGATGATATCCAAGGTAGTCATCCTTCAGACTCTTTGAGTCGATATTTTGAGCCTTTGATCTTTCATGGTCCCTTTTTGAGATGGACTAAGAACTTTCCTAGAAGTGTAACTTGGCATAATTTTGTCCCTCTCGCCTGCCTCCATGAGCCAGACTTTATGATTTCCTATGATATGATGCATGCTCTAACTCATGATATTTTTTGTGCTGGACTTTTCATTGTCTTGGTTTATGATGAAGCATAAAGGTAGGTATTATGTGGTATTTCTAGGATTGTTTTGTTGGTTATATGACTACACCTAGCATTCAACCAGTAGGTAAGCAAAGTTACATAGACATTTTCATCCACTATACATACCATTGCATATCATTATAGTATATTTATAATTGTAGTTACATATTTTCTTTAATCCATTTGTATATATTTATGCTCATATGCTATATTAGATATGCTTTTATCATATATGGGGCAATATCACCACCCTAGTGATTACTGATATCTTGTTGATATTTAGCAGGCACAAGTCATACCAGAGATGTTGAGGTTCTCATGTGCACTATGGTGAGCACATGACCCTGAGTTGGAGCTAGATGTTATCAACTAACCTAGGGATAAATAAGGAGATCGTGTCTCAAGGCCCAAAAGTCATAGACATGGAGTACCGAGAGCCAAACGACTTGAGAATGGCCCCAGAGGGCCCCTTTTTTCTTAAGTGAAATCCAAGTATTACCAGAAGCAATATCCATCACACCAGCCTGGTCTTGAACTGGAAGTGAGTCTTTCTCCATGAGGTAATGAGTCCAGGTATCATGGTATGTACCACTCTAATTTTTGAAGTACTTGAACATGTTGTATCAAATGCTTCTTCATTTCATGACGTTTTCTTGGAAATTATTTTCTTTCCCTTGTTCAAACATGGAAGGGTGACAGAATGCCCTAGGAAGTTGATTTCTATTTAGTATGGGTTGCTACGGGGTGGATATATGGAAATTCATCATCCATTCCCTCCATACTTATCACTTTCCATTTTCATTCATTCCATCTCCTATATCCTTGTTTGGGAATTGGGATTGGCTACACTAGGAAGGGTTGTACCTTACCTCGTGGGAAGAAGGGGATAAAGGCCCAGAGGGTAAAATTAGCTGGCAAGAGTTAAAATCCAATTTTGAAACCTTTGAGATGCTTCTCCCAGGGATATCCGAGAAAGCAGTGAAAATCTTATTATTAATAAAAGGGGACCCACAAGATAACATAAACACTCAAGGTACTAGTTGATGCATATGAGTTCTCATCACGAGATGACCTATTATGACCATGGGAATGTAGTGGTATGGAATTACCACCTATCGGGTCACCAAACTAGGGTAGTGGCTCTTGGTGGCATAGACAAGAGAAAGGGGGACTCATCATGAGTCATCCTTCTCATTTCCGTGAAATGTTTTTGTATAACGCTGTCACCTTTGGTCATCAATCCAGGATAGTGTCCCTCAACTATTTCCTTGAAGAACTAGAGAAAAATATCAAAATAAATAGAGTTAAGAATAAAAGGCAAAGAATGGGGTATGAAAAAATTGCATTCATGACAAGGTGCAACTCACCCTCCACAAAGGCACCCACAGGTAAGACTCTACATTTCCATGTTATCACATGCACGCCATGCCAAAATATTTACTCCATTCCACCTCATGCACTTACATGAGTTGGAATAGATTCCACCTAGGAAACACCCCAAACTTAAGAGAGGTTATCCCAATAGGACACCCTAATACGCTCTCCAAAAACAACTTGTCAAATTGCATAACGTCTTTGAGCATTCGTTTGGGGTTAAGGGGGGTTTGATGCACATGTTTAGGTAATTTAATTATTGGATGTGATATTCATGCTATGATCCTTGTGACTTATTAATCCATGGAGGGATTAATTTTTGTTCATATAGGACCTTGCCCATTTGACATCTACATTGAAGGATAGTACCATGAAGAAGGAATTCGTTTCCTTTGGAGGCACTCTGGAAGACCTTATACGGAAGATCCCTACCTTCATTCGCTTGGACGATGGACTTGGGAGGCTTAGACATCACCATGATATCCCTAAACATCATCCATAGCTAGGGTTTCATCTTTGGAGGAATTTGTGAGTCTTGTGGCATTTGTGAGTCTTGTGGCATGTGTGGGCATCATTTTAGGCCTCTAGAGGCCAAGCGCTCCAATTTACTTTCTCAATGCTCCACATATGGGGCTCAAAGTCACCTTGGAAGGGCATGACATCACCCTTGGAGGATATTTTAGATGTAAATTTATTTAATTTTTTTAGAATTTAAATTTTGTAACAAATTGGCTAGGTCGACCAAGCAGTTTTGAATTTAAATTAATTTAGGGCATGATTTGGTATAAATAAACAAAAAAGTACATTCATTTTTCATGATAACTTGTCCTTGGAGACAAGGAGGACTAAAATTTGTGCCCCTCTTGGGTTACTGGCTGAAATGAGGAGGCACCACTCTTGTTTAAGGCTTATCTTTGCAACTTGGATCATTTTTTGGAGTTTTATGGTGATCTTGCATTGTATATTCATCATTATTATTGGTGCAAGTAAGTAGAATATGAATTTTTTCATCTATTGAATACTTTATTGTATGGTTTTATTTGCTCATACAAGATTATGAAATTGCATGGTGTATTTAATTCTTGAAGTAAGAAACTTAAGTTGCTACTTTCTTACTTTTTATTTGCTAAGATTTCACTAAATTGATCTAGTAACTAGTGAAATCCTAGAGCCCTAAAGTGATAACACTCTAGATGTTTGTAGTTGGTTATTGTTTCACAAGTTCTAATCCATAAAAACGATAAAGAGAGAAATGCACTAGGGCCTAGAAGTTCCTAAACCCTAGCACTTTGTTTCTTGAGGTCAAAATCTAGGAGGAGTTAAGTTGCTACTCCTCCTAGACTTTTAACCTCTTATACTTTTGTGTATCATCATTAATTAGAAACCTTATCAGAATTTGTCCTCCTTGACTCCATTTACCCTTGAAAGGAACTAGTTCTCTTCTCTTACTTCTTGATAAGACTACCAACCTCAACTCAAACTCTTCCACTTAATACTCTACTAATTTACTAACCTAGTCTAGATTACTAACCACTAAGTTTGTTGCTGCTAAGATCACTGTTACATCCTTTTCTTAGAAACCTTATCAATCCTATTAACTAAATAAACTAACCCATAAATTTCACAAGCCAAAGCACTATCACCTTGAGGCTTTAAACTATTTGTGCTACTATTCTAAAGTTGCATTTCCTGAAGTTGTTATAAATAACCTTGCTTCTATTGTAACTATTTTCATAGTCACTGTTTGAAACCCTTATCATCCCATACTAACAACAAAAATTCCCAAAAACTTGTGCTAGGAAAATTTCCATCATTAAGCTCTAAAAGTGTGTGTAATTACCTTAGAAAAGTACTCTTTTTAGAAGTGGTTTGTTGTTGTCATATTTATTAATTTGTTGTTGTTACAAACACTTTAAAAACCCTTTTAAAGTCATTAATTAACTTGTGTTAATCCATAAATTATAAGTGACAAAAGTATTATCATTAGCACAATCTTTATATCTCATTGTTTGTCATCATAATTTACAATTTCTGGATACATTGTTACTACTATACATTTATCTCTTGTTAATACATAAGATTGTCTTAATAACACACTTTTATCTTGAAGTCACTGATTATAATCATTGATATCATTGTTACTACTAATGTTTGATGTTTCATTGGTAAAAGGAAGGTACAAACCCACTTTCACTTTCCCTTGTCCCTTTTAACTTTACCTAAGTGACTTCTTCTCTTGAATGACCTAGAGAGAGGAGTGGGTTTTCACTGTGTCTTTCTTCCTTTCATCAACCAACTAGGTCTTGGGACGTCTTCCTTGGTGTGAGGTTTTCATCCTCCTAAAGAGAAAGAGGTACTCTATTGGGGTGACAGTGATGGAGATACCTCTGTCTTACATCAATCTAAGACTACTTTCCTTTAGGCTTTGGGAAAGTATAGATTGTGCGATAATAGACCACTCAATGTAAGGTGGACTAGATCCACTATGTTATTAAATAAGGCATGTTGGGCTAAACTTATGCACTATTAATTCCAACATTAAATTATCGATCTGGAGTTCGTAAACTTGGAGATGCAAGCACACAAAATGCACGATTAGAGCTTATTCTAACCTATGCTAACAACTAATTCCGACAAGCACACTTCCAAATGAATGAAAGCAAAACTAGAGGTAAAATCAAAGTTCAGAAATAAAGAGAAATTTAAACTATGGAAAAGACAAATTAAAGAAAGCTAGCTAAAGGGAAAATCAATCAAACAAACAGAAAATGAAATCTAAATTCAAACCATGCAAATGAAATGAAATGTGAATGTAAGAACTTAACCTAAAACACACAAAGGAAACCACTCATCATACATACAATGATTTAATTATCCATCTGCATTCAACACTTTGTTTACACTATATACATTCAGAATGTACACAGTCATGCAATTCAAACTCATAAATTACCCTTCAAATGAGTACACCTGATACACAAGAACAATGATGGGTTCAAAGACAACGAATGCTTGGAAGAGAAGCTTACTTACTTCTTATGATGAAATAGATGTCCTCTAATTCAATCCTCAATGGTTTCCCATCAAGATTGAAGGCCTCTGCATCTAGATCCTAGAAGTTTACTAGAATTTGAAGCAACCTCATTTGATCTCTCATTCCTTTCAGATCCCAAAACTTGTAAAGCCCACATCATTTTATGGAAATTTGTCCCCCCACATCTCTTTCCACTACTGCATCAACTTCCTCATGCTCTCTCTCTCTACATTCAAGTACCATCCTGCAAGAAGAAATCCTTTTTTTTTGTCAAACTCTCTAAAACACTCATTTGCGTACTTGTACATAGGATGTAATGTTAATAGTCTCATGTAGGGACACATATATGTGGGAAATCTTCACTTTTCTCGCGTACATGTCTCCACATACATGACCGGATAAACTACAGCTCGCGTACACCCTATTTCATAATGTAAACCCTTTAATACTCAAAAAATAGGGCCTAATTTAAAATTGTAAGCCACTAGAAATGAAGAGGAGGGATAGATCACTTACTTAGTCCAGACGGTTGTCAATTTCGTCTCTCGTAGCTCCCACAATCAACACTTGAATATCGTGGGAAAATTGGTCCAAAATGTACTATTTGGGTAAAAAAGTAAATGGTATGGTAAAATTGGTTATTTTTACTATTAATAGAAAAAAATTTTACCCACTTTACACAGTTTTTCTAATATTTTTACCTAGTGGACTAATAGTGCAGTGGAAGGAGTTGGTTTTGGTGGTTCTGTCTAAGGATTTATGTGGTTTCTAGCATCTTTTCACCCGTTCGTAACTTCAACAAGTGTCTTATTTGACCAACATATAGGATAGGTCATCACTTCATATTGCATATTTGCATTATCTTATGACTATAATCCATATTCCTTAGGTACGAACTCATTTATTAGAGACACAAAACCTCCTTACTGTTATTAGAAGTCTTGTTATTAAATGGTAGAGGCTTACCAAACATGGGTGCCCTAGTTAGAACCTATGTGCCATATGGTGCCCATGCAGAGATTATTCCATAAAGATCGAGAGTCCCTTATAGTTCCAATATGAATTTTCATTCGAGCTTCATATTATTACTCATAAGAATGTTGACCTATACCTATGGGACTGCCACTGAGTCTTGTTTAAGCTCTTTTCCAACTCTCTCAAAAAGTGAAAAGATTGTCAAGTGAAATTGTCTCTTTCACACTCGTTAATTGGATTTGAAAGGACATCTATTTGGTGTAAGTTTAACCCTTTTTCTGACCAAGTACACTAATTTCGAAAAAGGAATAGTCTAGTCACTAGTGTCTAAAAGAGTTCTCCCAGGTAGTGTTTTATACTTTTTCGAGCCTAGGGGACTAAATTTATGAAAAATGACACTCTTTGGAGTTAAGTTGTAATTTCATATCATTCTATTGCTTGCAGTATTGAGCCTATTGTTGGTTCCCTATTTCTCTATTATAATCCTATTACCTCAAAAATTTGCATCACCAGCCAAGCAGATCCTTGTTTATATTATTTGCATCTTGACACCCTATACCTTGAGAGGAAACATTCCCCCGAGTGTCCATATCCTGCATGCACCTCCTTGCATTGAGTATAGGCATGTTCCATTCTTGGAACTACTTTCTTACTCACGAAACTTGTTTCCTCCTCTGTATCATAACATTCATTTGTCAATGAAAAAACAAAAAAATGATGCATAGGAAAGGAATATTATCTTATGTTGGCAGCATTTGTGTCGCCTTTGAACAGAGAAAATTTTTTTGAGTCCACTTTTCATCCAAAGTTTGTGTTTAGCATGACCTTAGGAAGCTAATATCATTACTTTGAGTTTACTCTTACGACTGGTTACTCTTCTAGTCGCTATGGAGATTTTGATTGATGCCTCCTACATCACAAATTTTCATCATTGAGTGTATGCTTCCAGAGTCCTCCATATGTCTCATTCTCTTTTTCAAATGAAGTCTATAAGCCTGTGTTGGACATTTCTCAAAACTCTTGAATTTTCATGTCGGCCATACCCTTAGTGTTTCTCACAATTACATGAAGTTGTAGTCCTACCGTGCACCATGGTCCTACTTTCATTATGGGTAGGTAACCTTGAACCCAACAATTGAAATCTTCTCATTGGTAACTGACTAGGGGGTTTCTCTTGTGTTCGACGACAAGAAATCTATTCACACATTGCGATTCATGTAGTGTCTTGGATTCCATTAGCATTATTGGTGGTTTCCTCACCTTTGTCGACAATTTTCCTTATTGGATTCTATTCATAGGGTCTTTTTCATGCACTACTTACATCTCGTGCATGCAAATGATGCACAAGGTCGTTGGTTCATGAATATGTTCTTCATTCAATTTCCTCCAAATCATCAAGATATTTCTTTGTACTTCGTGCTGATTGATGAGTGATTCATTATTTCCCTCCTTTCAACGGGTCTCCTTCCATCGAATTCAACTCATCTATTCTGGAAATGAGACCTAGAGTCCTATGAGTACCTAGAGGCTTGCAGTCATCAGTGGTAGGTTATCCCACCATCGACAACTGGGAATACATCAATGTCTCCTGATCGATGGATTCTTCAAGTGTTCTACCTCAACACCTTTATTCACACTTGTAAGTATGTACTAGATGCCTTGATACCTACTTTCATTATCGGTAGGTTGTCTCGCATTTGTTAACGGTATACCTCAATGACCGATAATCAAACAAAGTCTCATTGTGTTCGACCTCAACTCCTTTATTCACATGATGTAGACTTGCACCTTTGGTAGATCGTGTAGAA
>JZKD02S1452685.1:85547-101030 GCA_000966675.3 Picea glauca
CAAAAATGAACTAACAGATTCATTTCCATCCATCTTAATGCCTAGCAATTTAGTTTTCAGGAACAAAATGTGATTTGTGTTGCTAGTTTCATACAATGCTTTAAGAGTTGTCCATATTGCAGCAGAAGTTGTAGCGTCTCTAATATGTGGAATTATGTTATCTTTAACAGACATGCGCAACAATACCTTTGCCTTGTTTTTGCGCTTCTCCCAGTCTTGGATCTGTGTTGCTGTCGCACCTGCAGCCGCATCAGGTTTCAATTTAGTTCCATTCTCAATGTTCCAAACACCATATCCCTCCATGAGCATCTGCATCTTGAATTTCCAATTAATGAAATTCGAGCCATCTAGCTTGTTGGCTTCATTGAAGTATGTCTTCGCTAAAGGATTCGCCATCTTTGCAAGTTAGTCTCTGCAAGTGAATCACCAAAGATATGCAACTTTTTGTCGAGTGTTGAGCAGTTCGTCGCTCTTCCTTTCGAAGCCGCTGATCCAACTATATTTCTATTGTCAACTTAAATCATGCATGCATCCACCTTTAACTAATACATGCATCCATGCATGCACCTTTAAATCATAACTCCCACTTTTAAACATCCACCTCAAAATTTCTTACCCACTTTAAATATTAAAAAAAAATCCTTAAAAGAAACCTCCCTTTTTTGTTTTAATACACATGCATGCATCCACTTTAATAATAATAATAAAGTGAATAACTCTTCCTTAAATTTCAAATACACATCCACTTTTATTTATTTAACCATCCTTTAAACCTTTCATAAAATAATGAACCGTGTACTTAAACAAAACATATACCACTCATGCCATCCAAACTCCACTCATGCATCCAAAGTCTACTTTTCAAATTCACGCATGCATTCAAACTTGCATCAAACTCACCCATGCATTCAAATTTTGCAAATGAGGATCCGCCTTACGCCACGCTCCAAGCTCACTCAACCTCTTCTGCTTCAATTTGCTCACAGATCATCCACGCGGTTCTTCACGAATCAAGAACTTACTCAACTCTCACAAAAATCACGCTATCCACACCCTCTCTCCATGGCTCTGATACCAAGATAAAAGAAACCATGCAAACAAACACGGTGAAGCTACGCTCACTTCTGTATTATTTAGTGAAGACGGATTACATCTTTATATAGGAAAAGACTCTACGGAGTCGGTTACATGCAAACCAAAGACAACGAGACTCTTAACTAAGAACTGACTCTTAACAAGCCTACCACTGACTCTCACAACTGAAGCTTATAACTGGTGCTTATAACTGGTGCTTTCTCCATTATTTCCCAGTGATAATGAAAAATTCGTTTCAGGAAATCGAATCGAATGAAATGAACTCAATGAAATCGATAGCTCCGATTCGCACCATTGGTCCTCTCATACCCTCAGCCTTCCTGGACAGATGGAATCTCGGAGACACAGACGTCCGCGCAAATTTGTGGAAAACCGCCAACTGCACAGATTGGCTGGATACAAGGGAACCCGCAAGCGTTGTCTACGTTTCCTTCGGTAGCCTTGCGGTTCTTTCAAAAGAACAAACTCGTGAGATAGCTCTTGGGTTAAAAGCGAGTGGTTATCCCTTCATATGGGTTATTCGGCCATCTCCTTCCGAAGAGGGCATAAACAGTTATAAAAACTTGCCGGAGGGTTTCATCAACGAAATCTCCGAACAGGGTCTCGTTGTTCTATGGTGTCAACAGCTGCAAGTGCTTTCTCATGAATCCGTGGGGGCATTTCTGATGCATTGTGGATGGAACTCGATGCTGGAAATCCTCAGCTTGGGGGTCCCTATGTTGGCGGCTCCTCAGTGGAGCGATCAGATCACTAATTCCATATACGTTGAAGAGCAATGGAAGACGAGATTGAGAGTGAATAAACGGTCAGCAGACGGACTGGTAGAGAAGGAGGAAGTGGAGAAATGTATCAGGATAGTCATGGAAACTGAGCGAGGCGTTGGGATGAGGAAGAACGCTTCACGGTGGAAGACATTAGCGTTGGAGGCAACAGTGGAAGGCGGGTCTTCATACAAAAATATTCAAGAAATTATCGAGGAGATTGCTACCAAGGCATTGTCGATATCTGGTTCGGGTGTTCTGATTTGACGATAGCAGCGAGAAAGGATATCCAGTGATGTAGAATAAACTAAATACAAACGCAATGCCCTAACGAAATATTAATGCTGCCTGTGTCAGCGTTGGCTAGACATCATGGATTTAACAGTAAAACTTACATCAGGAAATTTCAGAGAGCCCATTGATTCACGGTATTTATACACTAGCACAGCCACTCAAAACAGTGGCTGATGAACGCCGAAAGGGCGATGCCAAAACTTCTTTCGACAGGTTAATTGCCAAGTTTTAATGGTTGTCACTAGGTTGATTAATTGATTAATTCAGAATATTCATAAGCTTTGTATAATTCTTAAGCTTTATAAGCATTAAATTTATATTTTAATATATAGATTTTCATTATTATAAACTTACCTTTTCTAGAAGCACTGATACTCCTGGGATCAATCAAAGCGCCAAATATATGTAGATTGTTTTGCAGTTCATTAGAACATAAATAATGGACAGGTAGAGGCGGGCAACGAGAAAAGGTGAGTAGGAGAGGTAGGCTGGTAGCCTTGCAAGTGTGTATTTCGCATGTAGAGAATGTGTGACACATTGCAACGTGATGAAAACTTAAACATACCGACAGTTATAACGCGCAGACAGGTGAGGATTATGAAACGCAGCGACAGTTGAAACGTTTAGACAGGTGAGGATATTTAGTTTAGATGTTACGATTTAATTTTATTTAATTATTTAAACGTGGCAATTACATATCTTTACAGTAATTATTTAATGTGATTAGGTAAATGTTAAAAAATAAACATGTTAACGGATGCCTTGATAAATGCAAGAAAGTTATGCACAAAAAATCTGATCCATTGATTTTGGAGGACGACTAAGAATATGCCAGCATCTTCAATGAATAGCCATTAGATTAGGGTTTAAGGTTAAATAAAGTTAAAAGATCATTAATTGTTCCCATTGTCAATAGGTATACACCTTTCGGTGTAATTATAATGTAATGATGCATATGTTTTTTTCTTCAGTAGTTGAATTATTTTGCGCCATCTTTTCGTCTAGAACCAGTTTGTTCCTAGACTTGCCTTCATCGTATGTCAACAATTCTGGTTTTTATATGACTAACACAACAGACTCGCAGCTGTAGAACGCTGAAAGGGTTCCATTCAGAACAAGAGTGAATTTGATATGGTTATTAAGGTTGTTGTGCATATCTGGCCTATCTAGATATGGTTATTAGGGTTGTTGTGCATATCTAGCCTATCAAAATCAACAACATCTCTAAAGCATGTCATGGCTTTATGGTGACCAATATCTAGCTTACCCAACAACATTGAAGTGTAGATGGATTTATGGCTATCTACTTTGCTACACAACATTGAAGTCCTAGATAAATTTAAAATTTAAAAAGTGGATTTTGGTTATAAAATCTGAAAGTAATTCAAATTCTAAGACCTATAATCCACCTGCTACATTATTAAATATTGCATAGCATTATTCAATAATACATAGCAAGTTGAATGGATATTACTCTCCTAGCTTCTTCAATAATAACAATATTTATAGCCGTATTACATCTCCAAAGATTTCGACTTCTAATTTTTTTTACTAGTGGCCAGATATGCACAACAACCCTAATAAAATATATGTGATTTTGATAGGTGGAGAATTTAATGTAAATATCTGCAACCCATGAGAACGAAACCATTGTCCGATACATCTATGTGATCAGAATATTTAAGAAGTAAATATTTAGGAAGTAATCGACAAGTAATTTTAATATTACAGAATTGAAGATACTCAAACCTTTTGAAACAACTGTCTGGTACCTATCATGCTATCTGTCTGTGTGAGAGTTATTTGGAAGAAGATTGTGAATCCATGGATCCCCACAATACTTTACATCTTCCACGTTAATGCTGATCTTTCTTGCTGAATGATGAGGGATAATATTGTTGTTTGCATTAGATGGGTCAAAGCTACAGTTGCCTCTCCACCCATCTAGAAGGCGGTGCATATCGAAAGTGAAAGCGATGGAATAGGAGGCTGGCTGTTGCTCATTCGAACAGGGCTTGCACACAATTCCGACCATGTGAGTTGAATTTGAATACAGAGGAGGTATTCTCCAGTAGTGATCGATGGAAAATAGCGAGAGGGAAAGATAGACCTCGTCCTTGCTCCACTTTTGCTTGGATGAAGACGAAGCATCCTTGGATATTGAACCAGATTTTAAATGCTTATAACTGCTATTATTTCTGGAGAGAAGAGGGTGCAAGCAGTTCATGTAGAGACGCTTGAACCCTCCAAGAGCCACGACCACGGATTTCAACTACCCACTCTGAGATGAGGCGGTGGAAGGCCAATGGCGCATGTAGATGGCCTCCCAGAGACTCTCATTGTAGATGGCACATGTGAAAAGTGTTTTTTAATGATATAAGCATGGCCTGCAGATATTTTAATCTTCTTTAATCATTTGAACGTGGCAATTATGTATTTTTACAGTAAATTTATAATGTGATTAGGTAAATGTAAAAAAGTAAACATGTTAATAGATGCCTTCATAAATGCAAGGAAGTTATGAACAATAAATCTGACTCATTGATTTTGGAGGATGACTAAGAATATGCCAACATATTCAATGCTTAGCCATCAGATTAGAATTTAAGATTAAAAGATTATTAATTGTGCCCATTGTCAATAGGTGTATGCCTTTCGGCGTAATGAATATTTAATAAAAAGTTTTTTCTTGAGATTATTGTGATGAGGAGTAAATAAAAAGTATTTTCTTGAGATTTAAAATAACAACTTCTTTGCATTTCAATTATCACTAGTCATTGCATTTCCTTCTACCACATTTAATCTAATCTCTTATTATAGCTAGAGGAGGTGTCATAATGTGGGTGAATGTTTTATATTGTTTTGGTGGTATGTGTAACATGCCATGTGTAGTTGTGACTGAAATTGATGCATGAACGTTATGGTGGGTAGTAAAGCTTCATTTCATATGGGAGGAAGTTTTCCCCACCACAAAATCATATACTTTTAATTCATTCCATATGGGAGGAAGTTTTCCCCACCACAAAATCATATACTTTTAAGTGCAATATGTATACTGAAGGTTGTTTTGGGATTACCACTTTTATGCATACTCTAAAGGTTGTTTTGGGATTGTCACTTTTAGGCTATTTCAATATTTTAGTATAGATATTCGTTTTTAAGGAATAAGTAACTCTATATTTGATTTTTTTATTAAGTCACATTATATATATATACAATAAGATAATTTTTGGTTTCATCTTTCAAGAGGTTCAAACGATTGTTCCTATTTACCTACAACTTTTCATATTTCTTCTAAATAATATTTATAAAGACCTCAATCCCTAAGGATTATGTATCTAACATCCCCCCTTAATTCAAAGGGGTGTTTGTAAGTTCCAACATCATTCTGGAATTTTCAATTTTTTCTCTTTCAAACGTTTTGGTGAAGATGTCCACAATTTGCTCATTTGTGGAACAATGTCACCTCTACATGATATCAAATCATATGGTACTTTTTATAGATGTAATATTGAATGAGATGGTACTTTGTGTTGATGTTCTTGGTTCGATCATGGAATTTGAGATTCTTGGCCAACTTGATTGCAGAAGTATTGCCAACCAAAAGAGGAGACCAAATATTCAAGTATTTTCCTCAGTCACACAATCATCTTTGCTTTGCTACCACATATTCTACCTATGTTGCGGAATCTATCGGAACTCATAATTTACATGATCTCCATGAGACAACTATCACATATTCTACATCTTTTGTGGAATCTATTGGAACTAAGAATTTGCATGATCTCTAAGAGAAGCTATTGATCCAAGAATTATGAGATAGCCTGAAGTTGACACTCCATTTCCTATATACCAATCAAAGTCTGAATCATATATTCAATTAGGATGAAGCCATCCACTTTAGCATACTTGATTCCAAAATATCAAGTTCCTTCATAAGGTTTTTGCATGAACCTGGAAAGAATCCCAACAATGGTCTGGTAGTGGTAAGGTAGATAATATTTCCCACAAGTTCTTTCTACTTGGTTGCATCCTCAAATTCATTACCTTCTTTTGATGTGAGAATCAAATTCTATTTCATTGGACTAGAAAGAGGGTTACACTAAGATATGTCAAACTTGTTCAAAAATTCTCCAATGTACTTCTTTCGGAAGATAAATATGTATTATGGATTTTGAGTCACCTCAATGCCCAAATAGTAGTGAAAATGTCCCAAATATATCATCCCAAAACCTTTCTTCAACTCTTTCTTTATGGATGCAATATAGCTTTCATTGTTCTATGTTACCAACATATCATCTACATACACTAAAATGTATACAATATTGTTGCCAACTTTCTTGAAAAGCAGAGTTTCATCATCAAGAATAAAGTGTTTGAAATTCAATTTTAGAATATTCCCCATTCTCTTTTCATACCATGCCCACAGTGCTTGTTTCATGCATTATAAGGATTTTATGATTTTCCATACTTTTTGTTCTTGTCCCTTCCCAACAAAACCTTATGGATGAGACATGAATATATTCTCTTTCAAGTCTCCATTCAAGAAATCTTTGATGAATTTTCCATCGATTATGTGCTACCAAGGAAAATAGAGTACGAATGGTAGCCCATATTTTTGTGGGGGAAAAATTTTCATCATAATCAATACCTTCTTTATATGCAGATTCTTTTTCCATGAGCCTCACTTTCTTCTTTTCAAGTGAGCCATATGATTTGTACTTGTTCTTGAAGACCCACTTGCAACCAATTGGCTTGGTTCCAAATAGAGAGTCCACCAACTTCCATGTCTCATTCTTGATGAGAGCATCATACTCGTTCTGCATGGATTTTTTCCACTCATCATGAGAAGAAGCTTATCCAAAGGAAGTTGGTTCAAATTTAGTAGATAAATTCAATTCACAATCATACGAAATATCCATGTCATCTAGATCAGTTGAATTTGAATTATCTATATCACCTCCATCTTGTCTTGTGGAAATTTTAGTTCTTGTCTTTCCAACTTCAGTAGGATGAACATTTTCAAGTGTTTTTATGAGCCACTTTGGTGGACCTTTCTGAGATGGTCGAGGTTGCTCCAATTATTGATATGGTGTTTAATCCTCATCAAGGTTCATCTTTTCAATCCTTTCAATCACATCATCCAAATGAACTTCAAGTTCTGATGAAGTGGCTAGAATTTCTTCATGAGGGGGAGATGGTGCTTCAAAACTAGATTCTGAACATTGATCCAAGATAGGAATTCCCCGCTTCAAGATGCAGAATCTCATTGAATCGAGACAGTTAATCTAGACAGATGATCAATATGCCACTCAACATTTTTTTCATTCTTGGCGGATTCAATAAAAAATACATCTATGGAAAGAATGAATTTCTTATTTACCTCATCGTAAAGACAACATCCCTTGGTGGTATTTGAATACCCAAGAAGATGTTCTTCCAACTCCTTGCATAAATATTGCTTCTTTGCTCCTTAGGAATTAAGGCATAGTAGGTGGAATCAAAGGCCTTGAGATGCCTGACTAAAGGAATGGGGCCATATCACATTTCATAAGGAGTCTTATTTCCAAGAGCATGAGATGGACACCTTTTTTTCACATATACTACACACATAATTACATCAACCCAAAACATCAATTTCACATTTTTGAAAAACATTATGGAATGAACCATGTTTAAGAGAATCTTGTTCATTCTTTCAGTGACACCATTTTGTTGAGGATTGTGTATGGAAAAATGTTTTGATGTTGAATCCCTTGTTGGAGAAGATATTTTTCAAATTCATTAGATGTATATTCTCATCCATTATTAATATGAAGAGAGACAATACTAGACTGAGCTTCATTTTGGATCCATACATGAAAAATTTTAGAAGTTTCAAAATTCTATGATTTATCTTTCAACAAGTACACCCAATGCATCCTGGTGTAATCATTAATAAAAGTCATGATATATCTATTTCCATGAGCAGATAGAACATGCATGGGTCCACCAAAAAATAGTTTATCAATCCATTTTTTATACATGATATGGAAGTGGAATCATGGAAAGGTTGTATCAAAATTCTTTCTTTCATGATTCCGCCCAAAAAGTCTAAACACTTAGATTATTTTCATCTATGTGGACTCACAAAATCATGGACTCGCATAATCATGAAGGCATAACTCTCCCTTTCATAAGTCCATCTGAAGAGTTCCCATACTTAACCATTTTCATATTTGTGGACTCTCATATTCATAGACTTGTGGATTCCCAAAAGCATAAATACAACACTTAGATTATTTTCATCTATGCAGACTCATGGACTCACAGAATCGTAGACTCATGAATTCATCATAACTCTCCCTTTCATAAGTCTATTTGAAGGGTTCCCATACTTAACCATTTTCATGTTTGTGGACTTGCGGACTCACAAATTGACGAAATCATAAGTCGAACACTTAGATTATTTTCATCTATGTGGACTCATAGACTTGTGCACTCACATCAACATAACTCTCCCTTTTCATAATTCTGTTCGAAGAGTCTCCATACTTAACCATTTGTCCATCTTCGCGGACTCACAGACTCATGAAATCATAATCCTTCTATTGATAAGTTCGTCTGAGAAGTCCCAACACTTATCCATTTTTCCATCTTTGCAAACTCATAGACTCATAGTCCTTCTTTTCATAAGTCCGTCGGAGACGCCCCAACACTTAGCCATTTTTCCATCTTTGCGGACTTGCGGACTCATGGACTCATAATCATTCTTTTCATAAGTCCTTCAAAGAAGTCCCAACACTTACCCATTTCTACCTCCCTGCAACCATGGAAGTACACATCACCGGTCACCATGTCATATGACATGTGCCCCCCCCCCCATGTCATGTTGATGTCTTCGTACGGAAAAATACCGAAATTTTTCCAATTTCGCTTATTTTCCAAAATTCCAAAAATGTTCAAATTCGCCCAAAAAGGAAATTCCTTCTTGGGCCAACATTAAAGATCTGTGACTAATATCAATACAACTAAATCAATCCATGTACATAAATGATTGTTCGCAGCATTTCAAATTCGACTCTTTCACTTCGAATTTTCCATTATTTAGTTGCAGGAAATTGGGGCTTTTCTCCAATTTCATCCCATTTCACCATGTTCGTTCTGCAACCACTAAATTTATTCAATTTCACTCCACTAAACACAAAATCAACCTCTAGACCCACCAATTACTTGTATTCGTAGTCAATTGACATTTTGAGTATGGAAGTTTCTTCAATTCCTTTGTAAATTGGGAAATTTATTTAACCATTTTAACTCGGTCACTCATAGCCTTATGTTGACTTCAAATTTAACCAATTCCAGATTTTCATTTTCTTAGATAGAGATTAGAATTAGGAAAAACTCATCCGTGGACCAAAATTTCCCAAATTCCCCAAGAATGTTTAACAATAGAAATTGGGGCTTTGGCCCAATTTCACCCAATTGCTCCCAATTTCACCACAGAAACACCGTAAAAATTTGTCAAACAATTTGCAAATGAACTCTTCCTCACATTTTTTCAAACAATTCACTTGCAAACTTTGTAATTTTCTCTGCTAAATGGCCCATGCAGGATGAGCATTGAAAGTTGGGCTCTAATACCAATTTGTAACATCCCCATTATCAGGGGCTCATTTTTTTTTCTCTTATAACATTCCTAGACCCGAGTTGGGCTACACCACACAGAATTACAAATTTTGATACCATTAAATTGAATAATAAATTTTTCATCTGAAAAAAGTTGAGTAGAAATAATAACAACGTGCATGCAACAATAAAAATTCATATATAAAATTTAACAACAAATATTCCATGACAAAAACTCATAATTCCACACACACACACAATAATTGAAATAATCACATGCATGAAACTTATCTTAGGAAATAAACAACAACTGCATGTAGACCTTCCACGTTCCTCCTAGCCTTAGACCACACTACTCATAACTCTCAGTAGTGGTTCACCCCTGAGCTGGGGCTAAATTCCACTTGGGTAAATGGTTTCTAACCAGGCTAAGGTCTCTTTAACAACATACAAACTCAGACATAGGTGAAAACTTAATCTAACATCCTACAGTCTCTCATTCCACACATGAATATCCCACCCCAGGAAGGGTGCCTCTTCTTTTCTCAACAGTCCTTTCGTTGCCCCACTTCCCTTCCTAGGCTTCAACAACAGGCTAGACAGGAAGTATCAAATCCATGTAGTTGTAGTTTTGCACCTTGGAAAATCAATTCCTAGCAGTTATCTCACATAGAGAGAATACTCATGGGCCTGAAAACCCGCTTCTTGAGTCCTACGAGCATGAAAACCTGCTTCTTCCATCCTACATTAATCGATTCAACTCCCAAGCTAACTAGTATAGTATAGTATTGTAGGGTACGGTTCACAGCTCCCCCCTGAAGGAATGATCATCCGGCAATATATATATGCTTGTGTCATTTAAGACACTTGAAAGCTAAGGGACTCCCTTTTCCCTACTTTAGAACTTAGGATATATTCATATCCATTACTTTATATTTAAGGAATACCAATTTAATATTACCTTGGTATTAACCCCCTAGCTTATCCCCTTCCTAGAATCTTAGCCCCCCTTTCCCATTCTATTGGATTTTAGCCCCCCATACTTTTTTACATGGTTGGTATGCAATAGTGGTGTGTTTTCATTAATAATATGAGTGTTTACATATTAAAATAATAGGCTCATTGGCCTTTATCATCTAGGCTCTCTTGCCTAATAATCCCATAAGTCTTATGGCCTATAACAACCTGGCTCACCAGTCTAATTTTTTTTTTTTACATTTACATCTCGAAATCGACCTGGGGTATTACAACACAGGCACTTTTGACCCAAAATATCATAGCTCTCCAGCTTATATTTTCACTTACATTTATATTTACAGTTGGGGTCAGCCTAAGGGTATTACGTGATTCCTCTTTTACTCTTGATGACCAAGATTATTTCATTTGAGAATGTCTGCACAATTATTAGCCTTCTCTTCATTCTTTATTTCCTGCAGCCTGTAAGACTTCTCTTCAACTTTCATTATTGGTCGTGTGGAGCTTGTTGTTTCATAATTTGTAATTAGGATAATGGATATATGAAAAGAGATCAAACTGGCGTAACTGAACCAATCCCACCCACTGTCACCTTGATGTGAAGGTTCTTTCTATTTAGGGAGGTAAGGCCTAGGGGAGACGTCCCCGGTAACTTGGGATTTTGAGAAGGCAAGAGGCTTTACCAAGGCTAAGTGATAATGATCCCCCTCACAAGTCACCACCTAATCAGAAAGTCCTGGGTTGTAGCCAATAAATATGCCTAGAAGTAATGACCAATATGATCACCTGCTCAAGAACAAGACCACAATAAAACGATGCATATGCAAGCTTTCTTGATGGTTAGTACTTGATATGATAAATAACTTTCTAGAATATAAGAAGTTGAGAAATAAATATTGAAAAAGTCAATGTTTATATAATAGAAATGGTGTACAATATCACTTCTTCAATAAATGCTAAAGAAACGTGGCATTCAATGTGACAATTAACACTTCATTTAGATAATGCCTTAAACATCCATTCAATTTCTCACAAGTAAAATGATGGATGCACAAGTATGTTAATAGCAAAATATGATGGCATCAATTATTTAGTAGGGTTAGTCTTAGGCTACGGTTAGAAAGATTAGTAATTTCTCAAAGTGTTTTTGTAACACCCTGTTTCCCCCAGATTGTAAATATAACTGAACTGGCCAAGGACTATGGCAAAACTCATAAGTATGAATATGTGTTGTAAATGGACCTACAGGAAGAGGTCAATGAATGTAAATGATAGTTTGAATTTATTGCAGAACTGTTGAGAGGGGATGTGCGGAAAAGAGACCACGATGGTGGAGGAGGGCACCTTGAAAAAGGGGCGTTAAATTCCACCAAGAATTAAATACCGTATTTGGACTCCACTGGCCCGGAGAACCAAAAGCGGCTCGCTAGCCCTGAAATAAATGCCTTGCACACTGGTAGGTTGATGGCTTGATGAGGGATGGGGAGGTGAACCGCCTATCCATAGAGCCATCATCACTGACCAGCGCGAGGGTAATCATGCCACACGCAACCTCGCGAGAGGATAAGGCGTATGGCAGAAGCGATTGAAGGGGGCAGACACGAGGGGAAATCTGGCAGTTCTATGCAGAGTGAGTGACCACAGAGAGGAGGGGATTGCAACCTTTGCTCCTGGGCACTGGCAGACAGAGAGACGCAGGTCTCAGGACATCGTGGTCTCAGCTCGGGGGTGGCTAGTGGTAAATCCATTAGGAGTCACTAYGCCTACGGTTGGGTGGAAACGAGCACCCCTCTCAGCAGTTGCTTCCATTGCTGAAGTTATTTCTGATAAGTGTTTTTCTTATACTGCATTTGAAATTTATATGCTGTCACATATGTTCATAGACTTGTGGAATTGTAAATGTTTTCTGTGAAAGAATGTCTGTGAAGTAATTGTTAAATAAGGAGTAGATATTAGCTCATATAACCATGAGATAGTAAATGATTTCAGCGTGAGAATGTCCGCGTAGTGCTTGATATGAATAAGTCGATATATGCTTAACACCAAGGAAACCATGCTTGACTTACGTTGATAAATGAATCTAATCATGCCCAGCCGCTCTCGGGAAGCTGTCTCCCTTTACCTGCTTCCAGGAATGCCCCGGTAAGGATCTCTTCACAGAGATTCCCTCCTCGGAAAGGTTCACCAAGAACCCAGCATAAGGACTCGAACGCACAGGCCTTATTAATCCTGTACGAGGAGGAACGACCCTATTAAGGTTCCAAGATAGTAGTGTTGTGAGATGTAATAATTCGACGGATGAGATCTCGTCGGAGGACCCATAGTCATTCACGACCATTAGATTGACGGAAGTAACGAAGGCGTTACATACCTTTCCCCTTTGTCCTCTACCATCGTGAGTAACGAGAAATTGGAATCGTAAACTCCAAGACCCAAAAGAACGAATCTAGACCGTTAAATCTCGGTCCAACTAACCGTCAGCCGTTGGATCGGGAGGAGTTTCACGGAGTATAACTTCTGGAAGGGGGGCGTGCAGGAGAAATGATATGAACTGTCGGATCTTAGATCATAGTCCCGACAACCGTGAGATCTCGAGGAGATGCGTCGGAGTTAAACTCTAGTGTGCAGAGGAAGAGTTCTAGCCGTTGATCTCCGAAGGACGCGTGTCAACATCCCAGAGAAGTCATCAGGACAATAGGGTCATCGGGGTTTTGTTGATTCTGAGAATCGAGGCCTTGTGGTTCTCGAAATCTCGAGAACAGATCCTAGCCATTGATCTCGGCAGGACACGTATCGACGTCCTAGGAGGCATTAGGATTTCACCCATCGGAGAATTTAGGAGTGTAGAACTGTTGCAATAGGAAGTCATGATTTTCGAATTCTCGATAGGATCTAATCCGTCCAAATAGTAGGGACACGTGGCAGAGGATCTCGAAGAGTCAGAGTTCTGCATATCGGGGATTTCGAGTACATAGAACTCTTGCCTCCCGGAATCGCGATCCATGATTTACCGACAAGATCTGAGTCGTCCATCTGAGGGAAAGGTGTCGGAGATCAAGGCGCTATCGGAGTTTGATGCATCAGAAAATCAGAGTTTCCGAGGACATGGAATGCTCGCAACAGGAAATCGCGATCCACGATTTCCCGATGGGATCAACACCGTCCATCAGCAAGGACGCGTGGCGAGAGATCCCAGAAAGTCGGAGTTCGGCATATCGGGAATTGGCGTATTGGTGATTTCAAGGACATGAAACCCTTACATTACAAAACCACGATATGCTAATTCCCGACACCATCATAAGGAGTTGATCCAAGGGACGCGTGTCGAGCATCTGGAGAGAATCGGGAATCGGGATATCGTGAGCCCCAGGTATATGTGTTCTGTGTCATCGCAAATGTCGAAACCCCGATGGAGGGTTATACGGCGACAGTTATATGGTAAGTGGTCACATGGTCCATGGTATAGCCAAGGGGGCTAGCCAGTGTAAAGGCGTGTCGAGAGCCCAGTGGAATTGTGCGCCATGACATTGAAAGGCGCCAAACCCCGACAAGAATTAAGACTGTGGTCTTGTGAACATTGTGGTCTATTGACCAGGACTTAGCCCGGAAAGCCAATACGCTAGGAGCACATCGGGGATCGGAGGATCGGGAGTTCCGGGTACATGTGCACCTCGGCACCACAAACTCCGAAACCCCGACGAGAAGCTGTCGTATGGTCATACAGGAACTGGTCGTGTGGATCAAAGGCTTAGCCACGTGGGGCTGAGGCAACCAAGGAGTGAAGAAGATATCGGAGATCGGTGTTTGTAGTTGCCAAGACATCATGGGTGTCAAACCCCGATAGAAGGAACCCCGAATCCCGATATAGAACCGGGGATTGGCATTTCGCTAATGCAGGTTTGTGGAGATTTCCTGTGTAAGGGAGATTAAACCATAATTTTTTTTTAATTATGATAGGGGGGTTGTTACAAAGTGGTATCAGAGCATGGTTACAACACTCGGCCTAATTGGTCTCATGCACCAGTCGCACCAGTCGCGCATAAACTTCGCACGAAACACTCCTATGGGGAGTAACCCCCTGACTTGACTATCTTATCCAGGATTAAAAACTTGGAATATGAACACCCGATTGTGTATGCGTGTGAAAGAATTATGGAATTTTGCACAAATTATAAAATGTATTTAACTCTTGACTAATATTCGGCGTTTGTCTTTTCACTCAAGCGGACGATCAACCGCGGAAATCTACAAACGAAGAGTATGGTAACTCACCAAGAGGTGGGAGAAGGCTCCCACAACAGAGACAAGGAGTCTGATGAAAGAAGAGTAGTAGGAACCCCTCCAGACTTAGCTGAGACTGTGAGGAGTCTCATGGTCAAATTGCAAAGCTGCAAGGCCGATAATGAAAGGATGATGAAAGAACAAGAAAAGCAAACCGAAATTAATGCAGTTCTACTGCAGAGCCTCTCTGACCTACAACGACAAATGCAGCATGAACCGGAGATGCAAAATCATGGTCGTGTCAGTGGCCACACTGAGAGAAGCACGTCAAGAAAGGTCCACCCCAAAGGTAAAGGACCAGTAACAGATGACTCCATTGAGAGGGAAGCCGGTGATTCATAAGGTTCTTCTAGTAGCAGGACTAGTTCCTATTCTCAAAAGAAACAGAAGAAGCAAAAGACTTCCAAGAGTCATAAATTTGAGGAATTTAAAAAGGCCAAACCTCCCTCCTTCGACGGCGAGATAAAGA
>JZKD02S1452685.1:129527-142577 GCA_000966675.3 Picea glauca
AAAGGTAGAATGGATGGGGGGTCCGGAATCCAACATTGGTCATAGATTTTCACGCTTGATCCTGAGCCATCCAGATGCATGCAGGTCTTATCAGCGATTCTGGAACCCCACCCCTCCGTTAAACATAGAACGGTCGGGGGGGTCCAGAAATATCTGTCCACCGTAGATCTGAGCGCGATCATTTGGACCGCTTATATATGAACGAAGCATAAGTGAGGGCGCAGAAAAATACATGCACCGAGGAAACTTAGGATAAGTTCTTTTTTCACGGGTTTCCTGCAAGACTTTTCATGTCTACACCACCAAGGGGTTAGTCAAACAACATTTTAGGTATCCAAATCATGGTGCAACATTGATCATCAAACGGGTTCTTATTGAAATACAACAATAAAGAAACTAGCCTATATTCTAACCTAGCTTTCCTATGACAATTAACCCAGATTAGACTATTTGGTTAAGAATTTACTCTACCCTGGGGCTATCTAACCAATATTAGACAGTCTGGCCAGATTTATTCACTAATCTAACCTAGACACTTTGGCTAAGATTAAACTGTTTAGCCAAACTCATTCACTAACCCTATCAACATCAATTTAAAAAGAACTTGGCCATGCTTGAAAGGTATGGACTAGATTACTATTATTGCATGGGGCCTTTTATTGAAATTCTTTATGACCTCTTTTCTTTTTCTTTCTTTTTTCTTTTCTTTCCTTTTTCTTTTTCAAATTATTTATAGAATGAAAAATCATTTGTCAACAAAAAACACTCGAGTCAGATAATATCCCAGTCACCAGTTGATCCTATAACTTATAGGGTGATAACAATGGCTCCACCTGGGAATGGTACTTCCCATGTGAAGTGTAAAGAATCCTAGTGCCGGTCATTCTGAAAATTTCTGCCTAGTAGCCTTTGTTGGTTTTATTCTCAAAAATTGGAAGAATAGTAGTCAACGGCTTAGGGCCTTCTCTTCGAGCTTCAACCAACTAAATAATGTTATTCGCTTAGAAAATGTAGGTGAAACATAAAAAAAAAAAATGGTATGTACAATGATGAGTGAAAACTCGAGTCTCTACTGAGGTGGCACATAATGCTTCAGCATTCTTCCATTTACAGGTCCTCCTGGCAGATCTGTCCCATCAGCGTAGTTTAGCAAGAAAGCATTGTTTCCCCTGAATGCTTGAATCATGTATGGTCCTCTCCACAGACTGTCAAATTTTCCATGCTTTCCCTTATCTTCATTTCTGGTGTCCCATCTCAACACCAAATCTCCTAGCTCAAAATCATCTTCTTTGGTTCTTTTGTCAAAAATCTTCTTGATGCTTTCTTGGACTACCTGAGTCTTGTTGAAAACTTCTTCCCTAGACTACTGCAAATGGATCATCTGGTTGATCCTTATCTGTGATTCATTTGGCTCGGCTTGTACATCTTGAATCAATTTTATGACAGGGACTCCTAAGAAAGTGGGGAAAACTGCTTCTGTGCCATAGACCAACTGGTATGGTGACATACCGATTGACCTTTTGGTGGTCAGGTTGTCAGCCCATAATGCAAACACCAACTTGTTATGCCATGATTTCTTGTTTTCCTACAACGTCTTATTGATGATGTTCACCAAGCTTTTGTTTGAAGATTCCGCTAGCCTATTCCCCTGAGGGTAATAAGCTATGGAATGTCCCAAACCAATGTGATACTAGTTGCATAAATCTATGAGTTTCTTTGACCAAAAAGTAGCTACATTATCAGTTATAATATTTCTAGGACATCCAAAACGAGACAAGATATTATTTTCAAGGAATTTGATAATAACAGAATCAGTGGCTTGCCTTCTTGGTACTGCTTTGATCCATTTGGTAAAATAATCTGTGGCAGTGAGAATCCACCTGTGCTAGCCTGAAGAAGGAGGGTGTATTTCTCTAATGAAGTCCAATCCCCATTGCTGGAAAGGGGCTTCAACTGAGATCGGTTTCAGGGGGAAATACCTCTCTCACGCTTGGAGAGTTGAGAAATACCTCTCTCACGCTTGGAGTCACTATCTCGCCCTGTTCATCTGCTGCAACTAAAAAATTAATGTCAAGAGCATGGAAATTGGATTCAGCCATTAATTTTTCTAGGCCTTGACCCTTGATTAGTTTCGTAGGCTTAATCTCTATGTCGTATTCTAAAATGACAACAATCCATTTTTCTCTTCTTCCAACCAGATTGTCTTGGGTCAAAATGTCTTTTACTACCACATTCGGAACATATGCTATGGTGTGGGAATGGAGAATGTAGACTCTAAAGTCTTTTATGGATTTTACCAAGGCAAAAGATTGTTTCTCCATTATCTTATAGTTCAGAGAAGCGTCTCTTAACGCTTTACTAAATAAAGTGATGGGTTGTTCATACCCTTCGCTATTCTTTTGTAGTAATATCGCTGCTATAGTATGTTCAGAAGTGAAAGAAAAAAGATAGAAATCCATGGTAAAATTAGGACTGATTAAAATAGGGGCATCTCTGAGTGCTCGTTTGACTTGTTTGAAAGATTGTCTGGACTCGGTGTCCATTTTATTTTTACATCCTTTTTTAACATATTTGTAATGTTTCTGAGGAGCTCTACCTGATTGGGAATGAATCTTCATAGAAAGTTTATTCTCCCGATAAAAGACTGTAATTCTTTAATGTTTCTTGGGTGTTCTAATTTTTGTATGGCCTCGATTCTGCTGGGGTCTATTTTGATTCCATCCTTGGAGATGATGTGTCCTAGCAGTTTTCCTTCCTCTAGTCCAAAAAGGCTTTTCTTAGGATTTAAAGAAATCCCAAACCTCCTGCATTTCTCGAAAACTCGTTTGAGATGCCTCAGGTGCTTGTCATGGGAAAACACAGTTATGTCATCCAAATAGATAACAATAAACTTACCTGATTCTTCCACAAAGGCGATGTCCATCACTCTCTGGAATGTGGCTCCTGCGTTCATCAAACCAAAAGGCAAATTCACATACATGAAAGTTCCCCATGGTGTAGTGAAAGTGGTTTTGTCTTGGTCATTTGGGTGGATGAGGACCTGATTGTAACCCAAGAAACCGTCCAACAATGATATTCGACTGGACCCAACCACCCTTTGCAGGATGTGGTCCATTTTGGGCAAGGGGTAATTATCCTTCAGGGAGACCTTATTCAGATTTTGAAAATCTATGCAAAGTCTGATTTCCCCAGATTTCTTATGTGTAGGGACCAAATTAGAGACCCATTTGGAAAAATGCAACGGGACTACGATTTTGGCATCGTACATTTTTTTGATTTCCTTTTCTATCAAAGGGAGTAACTTGGGATTTATCCTCCTAAGTTTCCGTCTGAACGGTTTTTGGTCTTCTTTTATTGGAATCATGTGTTGTATGATGCTGGTATCATAAGCTTTCAAATCCTCATAACCCCAGGAAAAGACATCTGCATATTCTTTGAAGAGCTCAATGTATTTGAGTTTTTTCTCAGGGGTTAATGATTTAGACAATTTGACTATCCTGGGTTTCTCTTCGGTCCCTATATTACAGTCTTTTACCTCTTGTCCATTGGCTTCAATTTTCGGTTTTTTGGCTACGTCGTTAAAATCAAACAAATCCTCTAAAGGAACCAGACCCCTAGGTAAAACATTACCTTTCAAATGAAAAATATCGACATCCATCTCGTCATCGCCTAATTATCCTAAATCTACGCTATTTACACTATCAATTTCAAAATTAGATCTATTCACATTTTCATCCTCGTTCTCTAAATCTATATTTGTACATTCAAAGTCATTTTCACACTGCAAAAAGTCTTCGATTTGATCATCATTACCAAACACTTGCCAGTACTTGATATTGTCGGGAACGGTTGGTCTGCATTTCACCTATACCATGTATGGGTGAGTCGAGTGGAAGGGAATCTTACATGTGGTTGCTGACGTAGCCAACCTGTCCGCCAAAATGTTTTGTCCCCTCGGCATTACCTGCAAGTCAACTTTATTGAAACATCTCAGGGCATCAAGAACATCATTCCTATAAGCTCTAAGACGTGGATGCTTCGCAACATACTCACATTTAATTTGCTTGATTATTAACTCAGAATCACCTCTTACCATAATCTGTTTGGCACCAACTTTTTTCAAAAGCTTTAGACCGAGCATCAAGGCTTCATACTCAGCAATATTGTTAGTGCATTGGAAATTTAATTTGTAAGAGTGGTTTTCTAAATATCTAGTTTTGTGATTGTGGAACCAAACTCCCGCTCTGGCTCCTTCTTTTCTTACTGCTCCATAAAAATCCATGCTCCAGAAATATTCCGGTAGCTCTTCAGTTATCATGTTTTTCTTCCTTGCTACCTCAATGATTTCATGGCCTTCATCCGGACTAGATGTATCTTCTCCCAGCTAAGTGTTTGACTCTCCCGTGTCACCACCATTGTACAAGATAAAAGAATCCAAGTCAGAATGCACAGAGTAAATAGGATAGTTGTGCAGTTTTTCTTGGCTACTGACCATGTATTTCATCAATGTTTCTCTGTATAGCCTTCTTTGTTGCCCGAAAACTGGAATAGTGGCATACAACATATCTAGCTGCAGGGTACCTCTCAACTTAGCCCCCCAAGACTGGGATAGAAACATTCCATACTTCGGAGGGATGTCTGCAACTACCACATCCATGACCATGCTCTTTGCAGGAATCTGAACCAGGGTGATACATAGGTACTTGATCAAACCAATACATCTAACTTTATTGGAGTTGAATGAGTGTAAATCCTCGTAAGGTCTGGTGACCTCCAGTCCCAGTTTCTCCATCACTACTTTAGGCATCAGATTGTGGGAAGCACCTGAATCCAGCATAGCGTTATGCAAGATCAGGTCATGTGTGTTTAGACTGATGTAAAAAGGAGTGACATCACCATTATCATCTCGACCATTTACTTCAAGTCTGAACAAAAGTTCGGGTTGATCATCAGTAAGGTTCACAATATCTGAATGATTTGGTGATCCAACAGTTAAGGATTTCGTACCTATATTAGGTTCAATGGTCAGTGCTGTAATCACATGTGAACGATAAACATCTTTGTTCATCAACTCAGAAAGTGGAATGGGAATTTTTACTTTGGCTAATTCCCCCTCAAGGATGAAAGGTGTAGGAGCTCTGCCTTGGCTCATCAATTCTGGTTTGTCCACCACACTCTTCTGGCCAGAAGTACTCATTGGATTAATAGGTGAAACCTCGAGCTGTGACGATCTTTTCAGAATAGTAAGGTTTTTCTTTGCGGGAACTTTGGTAGTGATCTTTTCAGGAATCTTCTCGGCAGATGGTTCAGAGGATTTTTTGGTTTCTACTATCTTCTTCGTTTCAATCGCCTTTTTTGGGGAACTTCCTTCTGTCTTTTTACTCCGCAGATTGTACTACCGGTGTACCTCCAAAATGGCATTTTCGAATGCCTGCTGTTCTACATCCTCGACTTCTTTGCTTACTTTTGTTTGATTGAGAAGAAAAAGTTCTTGCTCTTCTTGGGTAAGGAAAATAGCTTCATTATTGTGAATACCCATGAGATTTATGTGAGTATCCTCCAGCTCCTTGATCACTTCCTCTCCTTCATCAACATAATTCTCTTGTAGTGGGGGTCTGATCTGTTGATCTGGACCTCTCTTCTCTCTTCGATCCCTAGGGTCTCTTTGTCTGATTTGAGGAGGGTTTCTCCTGAAGTTAGGATTCTGAACTTGAGGGGTTGGTGGGTTTTCTCTCGGTGGGTTTCTATCTGATACCGTAAGTATTTCCATCATTCTTTCCATTGCTCTGGCCAAGGAATCCAATTTGGAATCCGAGGTTGATGTGGAGGGTTCCTCTTTAATTGTGACTCTCCTCTCTCACCTCTGTCGTGCCCTTTTTTCTAACAAATTGGCCTCCACACTTATTGCACTTTTCTGCAAGTCTTCCAGGGTGGTAGAGTTTCTTTTCCTGAGTTGGTACGACATATCAGCATCAAACCATCAGGGAATTTTATCAATGCCAAACCCTGTGGAGGTTTGATTTCGGCTAGAATTGCATTGTACAGGTTATTGAAACGAGTGCAATAATCTTGTACTGTCTCACCTTGATTTCTTCTAATATTCTCATATTTTGAAAATATTTGGAGAGGGTTTTTCTTTACCTCCCATCTGTCTAGAAAAATTCTTTGAAATGCAATAAGGTCAAGGATTGAGGTGGCACGTAAACCTTTATACCATTTCTTAACGTCACTTGTCAAACTCTGGGCAAACAATCTCATTTGAATGTCAGCCTCATCTACTTCTTGTAGGTCAAAATAATCATTCATTTTATCAACGTGTTGTTGGGATTTTAAAGGTCATGTCACATCAAACTGTGGAAGTCACGTTTGATAGTCTTAGGGCATGGCATGAAGAGGCACAACCAACAGCAAGGGAGCGTATCTAGCTTCCACGATGGGTGCAGGAGGTGGGATAACAAACTGGATGATCGGTGAGGTTGCGACTGAAGATGAGGACGAGGAGGGACTAGATAGCATGGAGGGAGTGGTTTGTAGTTTAGTAGTGGGAGACAGAACTTCAGGGGTTTGGGGTTGCAAAACGGTTGGGTCAAAAATGATTCCAGTCACAAAACTATCAAACCGTGTTCTAACCAAGCTTTGTTGGGAAAAGGTGGCAAAGTCAGAGTTTCGAAAGGCAATGAGCTCCCCTGAAAAGGAAAGAGACTTATGAAAGGGAGTATGACTTACTGACCCTTCAGCTATGGTCTTTTTCCTGAGCAACTGTTCTGGGTTATCTGTCACTATCGCAGGTTGTGGGTCTGGATGAGATCGAGTATAAACTTTCTTGGGAGCCAGATTTCTTTTTTGATTTTTATATATATAATTTTTTATTTTTATGAGTCTGAAAATAATATGTACAAATTTTAATCAACCTCTAACATTACTTTCTTCTCAAATTTGCAATATTTCAGGAACAAACTTTCTTCTAGGAAAAGAAAACGTGAAGTTATAAACTTTTAGTTCTGTTCTTTCCCCAGTGGAGTCGCCACTATGTTAGCACTCTGTAAATTTTCAAGAGGTTAACAACAGAAGAAATCCACAAAATGTAACTTTATCCAACCTCTTTCGAAGATGGGATCTAGCCCTTCCAACTTCAGAGAGGGATCTCTCTATATGATTTAGCTATGTTCCAAATTTTAAATATTAGGCTAGGTAAATAAATAGGTTGGTTTTTGTTGTCGTAGTGTTTTTCGAGTTGGTTGAGACCGTCTACACATCCATTGGGATATGGGGTCTGTGTCTTGAATAAAATATGAAATCCAAACCAGAAACGCAAAGGAAAACTTTCACAGGGCGAGATAATATAATCACTGGATTCTTTAGTAGCATAAATGAGGAATATCAGAAAAGGTGAGAAAGACAATTACAACAAAGAAGCAATTAAGAATTTCTTTAGTGTAAAATGAGAAGATAAACACTTAAATCTTTTGAGTCAGAAATAGGGTATACGAGATAAATCCTGCAACTTTCGTTACTTCTAAAGATTAGATTTAGAAAACAATATGATAACAAAGTGAGAATAACAGTTAACGTAGAAAGAACAACATCACCAATGGATACACGCAAGAATCCTGCAAAAGTGCTTCTTTGTATTAATGGAAGATCTCTTCAAAAATATTACAATATGATAGCTTAAGGGTGTGAAGATCAACAACCCTCAATACTTCGAAAGATGAAGTATTTATAACTCAAATTACAAACGATACTGTCATTAATGACCAGGATGTGCTAAATCTATTTTTAGCCTAACTAACTTAACAAATTTCCTAAATCTAGGAACTGCTTGATGATGTGGTGTAACTGCATGCTGATTTCTGCATGGACCATTGATGAAGCCTCTGCACGACCTCATCTGACTAGACAAATGACTTGACTGGGACAACTCATTTGCTAATCGATCAGATCATAGAGTTCCTCCCATTGAAGATGACTGGGCATGTTGACTTTGAGTAGCCTTCAATACACTTCGTCCATTTCTGTGTACTTGGCAAAGGTAGGTTTGGTGACGAAGATGTATCGAATCTCATGTTGGATGCTGATGTCCCACTGAAGTGCATCTAGAAATGCTTTACCAGTGATGCTGCCTTGAATTCCTGCAAACTTTGAACTGTCCTTAGCCACATCGTCCAGTCTCTTCTTGTAGTCTGGGAGTGTCATCAATTTATCATTGAATACTTTCAAACTAGGTAGGCCTTTCTTCTGTAGAGCCTCAATCTTACTAAAGAATATTTGTACCCCTAGGTCCATGGCCTGAACCTTTTCTTCCATCTGAAGCATTAATCCTCTCTTGGTCAAAACTCTTTTGACCTCAAGGATGGTCTATGTTTTGTCTTCAATTTTCATCTCTTCCAGCTCTTCCCTGGTCTTAGAATTCAGGAACTTGATGATCTCGTTTTCCTGTGCTGGAATCTCTCCCAATTCTGATCTGATCTTCTCAATGGCCTGTTTTCTTCTCTACACCAATTCATTCTGCTCAAACATGATCTGTATCATGGGCTATATCTCGTTCATGCACTTGGTGATGTCTGTCCATACACTTTCTTTAACTTCGGCCAGAGTCTTTCCTGCCACTGTTTGCTTCCGGATTTGTTGTAACTCTTGTTTGAGATGGTTTGTCACCTGCTTTTCTTTGAAGAGGCTGATATGAAAGGAAAATTTGAGTTCCTGAAGGTTCTCAATCTCCTTTTTTAGCCTTCTGATCTCGGTTTCCTGCAGGTTCATTTTTTCCATAGACTTAGCCAGGTCGGTTGTCTTTTCCAGGGATGTCAATGGAGTAGCAGATGAGACTTTTGTCACTAATGTTGTGCTCACTCCCGAAGTTGGAATGGCGCTCAATGGAATGAATTCCATTGGTTTCAGTTTCTCTTTCTCGTTTACTAGTTTTTCCATCTCAGCCTCTATCTCCTTTAGTTGTGCATTCTGCTCCATGAGTAGCTTGAGCATTTCATCTTTCTCTCCTTCTTTCTCTGCTATCTCCTTCGCCTGTGAATCCTCTGTGGGTGGGAGATTCAATTGTTTCCTCAAGGAGGCTATGTCAACATTCTTCTTCTTAATCATCTCCTCAACAGCTTTCACGTTTGAAGGATCATAACCGATCTTGAGGACTAGTTCCTCCAAAGTCTTGATCCTATTGTCCTTGGAAAAGGATGATATCTTCTCCAACTTCAGTTGTGTTTGAACATTGTTCAGGGACACCTACAATTTGGACGCAGTAGTGGAAGCATGCGCCAGAGTATAAAAAACCATATCCCCTATTTGCTTGTACAGATCCATCTGATCGATCGGATGCACATCCTTCATCTGGAATTTGAAGGTGGCCTTTTTGTAATCAGTTATCATCTTTGGATCTGGCACCTGTGCCTGGAGGAATTCCATATTCATTCTTCCCTTCTCGGTGTCGAATGCTGACAATAGCCTATGTTGTGCAGTCGACATCTTCTTACAGAACTGGGCTCAAGTGTTATTGGTCAGGGTCTGGTTCCTTTTCTTGATCAACTCATACTTTTCGAAGATACTCAGCTTCGGCCCTGCCTTGCCTGGTTGGGTGGTCGACGGAGACTCTGTAGATTTCTTTGTCAATGCTGAGGTTATGACCTTTTGGAGGCTTGCACCTAGGGGTGGTCTGTCAACCTTGGTCAGTGTAGTGGAAGGGGCTTCTTTTTCTCCGGTCGGGCCATGAACTAAAATAGTCTTAGGCCTCTTGGTATGCAGCTGGAATTCTTCTGACAATACCTCCGTGAAACGTAGAGATAAATCTTGCCTAGGCATTTTCTCTTTCGGGACCTGTGGCGTGATTATTTAAGACACAGTAGCTGGGGGATCTTGTTGTTCTAATTCGACCAATGTGTTAGGCTCCTATACTGTTTGGTTCAAAAATTTCTCAATTTCAGGCCTAGACTCATGAACATATGGGATGTTCTTGTTTTTCACCCTCATCTCGAAGATGATCCCACATGGATCGTAATTCCATGGGAAGATCATGAAGAACTTCATCTCCTTCAACAGCCTTTCTGCTTCTTCCCCAGTGCCACGATTGTTGCAGATGAAGGAGCCAATCTTCCCTTTGATTCTGAGTTGTTGCTTTTTCTTCAGTGACCAAAAATGGATATCGTCGAAATTTATTATCTGCCTTATATATTCCAATGAAAAAGTTTTGACAGGCAGGTACTTTGGCAGCTTATATGGTGCCAACTCGCACCCATATACTCTGATCTCGGTGTAATCTTGGTACAAATACCAATCCCCTGTCTTTGTGTTATCCGAGAGATGTAGGATCCTCTGAACTTCATCATTTATCCGAGGCTCGGGCCTACCACCAAGAATACTTACCATAGGGTGGTAGAATTGATCAATGAGCTCCTTCAAACTGAACTCTGTGGAGTTGTGCTTGAGCAAGGAGGTCCATGCTGTCACTGCCTAGGGTCTGCCATCTCCATCCATCTTTTGCATGCAAAAAACAAATTTGTCCTCTTGGAAGAAGACGAAAAAGTACGCCAATATGGACGAGTATTGCAACATGCCTTCCGTGGCGAAATTCACGAACTGTTCGTGAATATTGTTTGCCAGGAACATGCTGAAATCGAACTGGGTGGTGGGCTTCTCATCGGTAGAGAAGATAGATAAAAATCCCAAAATGGGTTCAGCTACCCACTGATCTGAATATTATCCCAACAAGGCACAAAGGGAGGAGATGATCTGGTTTCCTTTAGTCGAGAACATGGAAGAAGGATAAGGAGGATTTGTGGAGGGAAATTGAGCGGATGGGGGAAGGAAAAGATCGAATATTTGAGCTCTTTGGGGGAAGGTCATTTTCTGGTATAATTCTGTAAGAATTTCCAGGTTGAAGGGTGATGCAGAGTTCGCTCAGGGGACTTGTATCATTTGGTCGATGGATTCGAGAGTGATGAGGAAAAGAATCTCTTCGGATGAGGAGACGATGGCTCTTTTCTCAGGGATGTAGTGGGCTTGGCACTTGAGGGCGAACTTTGGAAAAGGGTGAATCTGAGGGAAGAGGTAAAGGGGTAAATTGGACTCCCAGAGTCTGATTTCATCACTCTAGTCCAGGAAAAACTTCCGTGAGCCACAACTGAAGGTCTGCGAAATCAAAATCTCACTTCGTATCTACGATTAAGCAGTCCTTGTCGACCAGTGGGATCCTGTCAAGGTCAACAGGAGGCGGGAGAAACAGATTCTCCTCTCCTTCTACTTGTTTGGACTTTGGTGTCATTACTGCAATAGTACCTGCAAGAGAAACAACGTTAGCGGGGTGGTTGTTGGTGGGGGAAACTGACTGTAACGGAGGAGACAACGGTGTAAATTTCTCTTGTGCGGTGAATAGGTGAATGGTGAAAATAGGAAGAGTGATGGTAGTTTTGAGTAAACAGGTGTCCGTTGGGCGCGGGAGACAGGTCAGCTGGTTAATAGATAAGTTATCCAGTAATAAATGGCTAACGACTCACTTTGAGTGTGAGATGGCGGGTGACGGTGGCTGACGGATACAGACGGGTGACGTGGCAACTATCAATTGGGGTAAAGGTCACAGTGAGGGGGCTTGCCATGAACGAATGGGGGGGAAGAACTGACAACAATTATGGGACGTGACTATCTTGGGAAAGGTGGATGGTGACGTCCAGAGGTGATGTAGGTATGTCAAATATTAGGAGATGATGGGACGCAGGGCCATTAGATCGTTGCCACGTATAAAGAGGGGCCCGCCAGAGGAAAAATACCATTTTGGACCCCCCCTCCCCTCAGCTAAAGGCAGATCAGTTGGGGGGGTCTGAAATACATCTTGGGCCATTGATTTGTGCACCTTCTTCTGAGCCATAGATCTATGCGCGCTATTTATGACACATTCCGGACCCCCCCTCCATTAAAGGCAGAATGGACAGGGGGGTCCGGAATCCAACATTGATCGTAGATTTGTGCATTTGATCCTGAGCCGTCCAGATGCATGCGGGTCTTATCAGCGATTCCGGACCCCGCCCCTCCCTCTCCGTTAAAGATAGAATGGTCGGGGGGGTCCGGAAAGATCTGTCCACCGTAGATCTGGGCGCGATCATCTGGACCGCTGATATATGAACGGAGCATAAGTGAGGCATGAAAAAATACATGCACCGAGGAAACTTAGGATTTTTTTTTTTCACGATCTTCCTCCAAGACTTTTCATGTCTACACCACCAAGGGGTTAGTCAAACAACATTTTAGGTATCCAAATCATGGTGCAACATTGATCATCAAACGGGTTCTTATTGAAATACAACAATAAAGCAACTGACATATATTCTAACCTAGCTTTCCTATGACAATTAACCCAGATTAGACTGTTGGGTTAAGAATTTACTGTACCCTGGGGCTATCTGACCAAGATTAGACAGTCTGGCTAGATTTATTCACTAATCTAATCTAGACACTTTGGCTAAGATTAAACTGTTTAGCCAAACTCATTCACTAACCCTATCAACATCAATTTAAAAAGAACTTGGCCATGCTTGAAAGGTATGGACCAGGTTACTATTATTGCATGGGGCCTTTTATTGAAATTCTTTATGCCCTCTTTTCTTTTTCTTTCTTTTCTCTTTTTTTTCTTTTTTCTTTTTCAAACTATTTGCAGAATGAAAAACCATTTGTCAACAAAAAACACTAGAGTCAGATAATATCCCAGTCACCAATTGATCTTATAACTTATAGGGTGATAACATGATGCCGAGGTTTTTTCATACAATTTGGCCAACGCGTCCATCAAACCCTTCATTGTCTTTTCTTTCGAAATATTGAAAGCCACCGACGCTGCTAGGCTCAGTCGTATCGTTCCTAGAGCCTTTCTATCAAGAATCTCCCATTCTTCGTCCTTCATGGCTGCCAACTTCTTTGCTACTCCGCTCAGTGGTAGGAACAGATCCTTCTGATATAAATAATCTTCCATCTGCATCTTCCATAACTGGTAGTTTTGGCCGTTAAATTTCTCGACCCTAAAATTTCCATCTTCCGACATTGCTCCCACTCGAACTA
>JZKD02S1452685.1:182530-198285 GCA_000966675.3 Picea glauca
TTGGTTCTGTAGTCGCATGGCAGGAGTAAAACATGGTTTCTTGCACTTTCTCTTCCTCTGCAACATGTGCGGTTCCATGCTCTCAATTCGTAGGTCTTTTATAACATTCGGACTTATAGTGTCCAAACTTCTTACAGTAATGGCACTGAATTTCTGATTTGTCAACCCATTCCTAAGTGCGACCTCTGCATCGACCTCTATCATAGGAAGATCTTGCCTGCCACTGATCTGGGTCTGCATGCGAAGCATTTTGCGGCTGGGATCTGCCTCACCAACCTCTTCCTCGTCCTCTGCTTCTTCCACCATGGCCTCGATCTTTGCTTATGGTGGCTTGCATTTGGAAAGCTGATTCCAACGAAGTGTTTTCTCTCTGCAATCTCGCCTCATGTGATAAAAGAGAGCCTAGCAGCTGATCTATGGTAAACGTAGTCAGATCCTTCGATTCCTCGATTGCAACAACAGCCATATTAAATTTTTCAGGAAGGCTTCGCAATAGCTTCTCCACAATTTTCTGATCGGGAATGTCTTCACCTTGACTTCAGATTTGATGGACAAGGTGCTTTACACTCGTCATAAACTGGTCAACTGTCTCTGTATCTTTCATAGACATTGTTTCAAAGTTCCGTCACAAAGTTTGCAACTTGACGGTCTTCACTTTCTCGGTTCCTTGAAAGATATTCATGAGAGTATCCCACGCTCCTTTGGCGGTGCTCTCGCCTTCAATTTTCGGAAAGATGGACTTATCCACCCCCTGAAAGATAAGCCATAAGGCTTTTGCATTTTTCTTGACCACTTATGTGTAAGTGCGTCTCGCATCCCGATCCAATGCATCTCGATCTTCAGCTTTCAGCAAGGTAACTCCATCTTCGATAATCTCTAAGCATTCATGACAGCTCAAAAAAACTTTCATCTTGGATACCCAAGTGCTATGATTCGACCTGTTCAAAACAAGTGCTTGCATGAGAGCCTGGTTGCTCATGCTGGCCATTTTCTGCTCAAAAAATTATATACCGGCGGTTAAAAAAAAAATTGCACAGAAAAAAACAGATTTGCAATTCTTACAGAGCTTGCTGAAAAATGTTTTTCAATTCGGCAAGCTGGATAGAGGATGGATTTGTAGCCTGCTCTGATACCATGAAAAATGGACCTGCGGAAAACAGAAAACGAAGTGCAGGACGCGGAAACAGGAAACGAATTTAACAGGACAGAACAGAATTGCATAAAAACACCACACCGCGATCTCATTATTGAATTGATATATAAAGGAATTACATGCAAGGAAATGCTTCGTAAACAACGAAGCGTCTAACAGTCTAACAGCTCACTTAGCGATAAAAACAAGAAACCAAACAATTGACAGTTAACTAAACTAATCAGGGAGCGATTTGCTGAATCAAAGGAGCGATTTGCTTAACTTATTCGTCTAACATGTGTATCAGTCCAGTCAATCCGCGCTTCCACCTCTGTTGAGTTATCATTAGTTTGAGTATCAATCCAGTCAGTCTGTGTTTCTACCACCACTGAGTTGTCGATGACTTGGGAATCATTTTTTACCCTTCGCGCATCCATCCTAGCTGAGTTGTCGATGCCTTTCGACCCCGAAAGTCCATCCACAAGATAAAACTTAAGTTTTGTTGTTGTTGCGCATTGGTGATGCAAATGTCCTGTCGCTTTACACCATGAGAAGCGGAATGGAGCACCAACGTAGTCCAATCTTTGATGATTCTTTAAAACCTGCCAATTTATTTCAATTTCCTCGGGAAGTCCTTCAAATGTATCCAGTTCAACCATGATCTTTCCAATGCGCCGATCAGAGATTCCTTCCAATGCGCCGATCAGAGATTCCCATCTTCTTTAAGTCCACTTGTATGAATTTTCCAATAGTATTCCCGATAAGCTTGAAAGCTTCTGAGCTCCATAATGTAAGGGGGAATCCTAGTAAAAGAACCCATAGGTGATGATGTCTGCCAACCTTCAACATCAAACTTCCGGTATTGACTACCCAATACTGTTGGAGCACCCTCTCTGCATATGCAAAACTCTTAAAATGAAACCGTACTATCCCTTCAACAAAATATAAGTTTCTGGCACATAACCTAACATCTTCCCCCAACTTACTTCAACCCAATAGTGAACATCCTTCACCCCCAGGGACCAGTAACTAAATTTTCCAACCAAACCACGAAGGGAATAAATGCTCACAACCTCCATGCCAATATCTCTACCTAGATTCATCGATGACTTTTGCTTTATCGGCTTCCACACTCTGAAACCAGTGGTTGGTTTCAATCTCTCTCTACAACAGAAACCTCCAGATTGTCCTAGCGTGAGAGTCTCCCCTGCGTCTGATGAAACCATACCAATTCTCTCCCGGACCGACTGTATAAGTATCCCCCACTCCCCCTATCTCGTTGTGATCCAAACATGTTACATTTTACTTCATAGCCATGATCAATATGTTGCTCGCCTGAAACAACGATGCGCTAAAGCTTATCTGAGGTTGTCCCAAATGGCGCATCCTTCCAAGAAACTCCACATCTCTCTACACCGGGATCCCCCTCTAGTCCCCGCGAATACACACCTCCACTCACCACTGTCGACTGGCGTAAACGCCCTCCAATACCTCTATCTTTCTTCCCTCCATGCGCAACAGGAAGTTCTTTCCTTACCCCCTCTGTGAAACACGAAAACTGGACCAAAGTCACCTTCTTAGCCTTGAAACACCCCCCATAATATGATTCCCTAGAGATCAACTCATTGATTACATCAATAGTCCCACCCCGTGCCAGATCGACCGAAGGGCTACCAGATATCTCAGAAGCTGTACTGCTGGACCAACCAGCCTCCACTACCCCTAAGTGCTCCCCTGTCAGCCTTAAATATTGTTTGTACCTCCTTAAATCCTCTTTGTACTCTGCATCAGATTTGTACAGGCATGTTTGAATCCACCAATGCTCCTCTGGAGATTCCACCAGCTGGCCCCCTGCTCCAGTCACTATCTCAATCAACATTAAACAACACGAGTTTAAACCTACCCTAACCCCTAAAGCTCCACTCTCCACCTCACTAGAAAACCTTAACTCTCGTGGCCTCTAAACCCCAAAATCCCAAACCAGGCCTCCAGCTTGCCAACCCATTTGCGGGGCCGCGACGCCCTACCCCATCACAAACCCTAAAAAATATTGCCCAGAACCGAAAACCTCACCCTAGGATCTATTAAGGATGGACATATCAAATCTTTACTTGAAGTAGGCAAACATTTATATTCTTAAACGTGTGTTGTGAAACCACATCATTAGTGATTTGTAAGAGGTAGGTTTTCATACCTTTAAATCATATTATTAACATTTTCCATACCTTTAATAAGATTGTGTTTATGTTGGAGTAAAAAAAACTCCTCACTTTCCGCCATTAGATCTGACTTTTTTTTGAGCTTTATTTTATTATTATTATTATTTTAAATTTCAATAATATTAAATATTTTTTTTTATATTTTTTTTCATTATTAAATTTGACTTTATTCAATTTCTTTATAAATTAATAAATATAAATAAAATTTTCTATTTATTCTTTCCTAAAATTTATTGGATGATACTTAAATAATAAACTTATAGCTTATCTATTTCACCAACACAAATAAAATTCCATAATAAACAACCTCTAGTTCTCTAGTTTCTTGTTTTGGAATGTTTATTCATTGTCAGACTTGAATTCCACCATAAATCAGTGTGTTCCAACTCAATGTGAGGCTACCACCTCTGTTTTACAAGCTGCAACTTGTTGAAAGCACCAACTCTCTGGTTTCGCTAGCACCCACTAGAAGGAAGCACCAACTCCCTGAGTGTTCCAACACCAATTGGATGGAAGCACCAACTTCCAGTCACACAAGCACCAACCTGTATAACAAAGAACAATGGTTCTCCCTTGCACCACCCTACCACCCTGGTTTTTCTGGCTGCAACCAGATGGAAGCTATAATTCCTTGTGTTCAAGCACCCACTTGAAACTCTCAGAAAAATAGTCCTCCCTAGCACCACCCTACCACCCTGAGATATAAATATTTTCTTTTTGAAATTTATTACAGTGATACAGTATTTATCAATGTCTTACCAGTATCATCACTATTCGACTACACTACTCTGATCTGCCTACATCAGTGTATTCCTGCTCACATCTTCTTGCGCTTAAGTTCTCATACAGTCTGTTGTTTTCACTATTTATGCTCTGTCCAACTTATGTTCATCATCTCTGCATATTTCACGCTCTGTTCCTGCTGTCCACTTGATCACATAGAGTTCAACTTGTTTTACCGAGAAACAAAAACCTGTCTCTGTCACAACATTTTTCCTTTATTCCTTCTCTCATCATTAGTTACACTTCAAATCTCCAATGTCTGAGTCAGGAATCTCAAACCATTCAAGAACAATGATTCCAATGCCCCAAAACAATGATTCAGTTAGTGTAACTAAATTGTAACTGATCAAGAAACCACGAAGTGAAACAACAACCCTTGGAACAGATTTTGTTTAATTAGCGTCATTGTATTATACACGTACAGGCTTTTCTATTTTTCAATGCGTAACCTCCCATGTGGATCCTAGATGCGCTAGATCCTTCCCCTATCTTCTTTTCATGTGACCTTGGGCGATGATCTCATGTGACCATGCGATTGTGGGTGTGGCCAAAGGTGGTTTGAGGGTAATCCACTTTTCGCCACGTAATTCACTACAGAGCTCCACGTATGCTTTCTCCAAAACTGTGGTTTTGATTGTGGCCCGCCTTCAACATTTTAAAGTTCACACACCTTCAATCCCTGCAATGTGATGGGACCGTCGATCTCACGACCTTGATGGTGCTCCTGAACTGATGGATCATATCTAACCTTCTTAAATCAATGACTATGATCTATTTCGTTATACGAGCTCTGAGAGTTTCAAATCTCAAACCCTGCTTTCTTCCGTACGCCAATATTCTGGGTTCGATAATCTACAGACACCTATCCTTCTCAATCGATGGCTCTACCTCCACTTTGGGAGTTTGAACTTTCAACGAGATCAACAGTTCTGCGACCCCTTTCTCTATCAACGGTTGAGATCTCCTTCGGATCTTCGGACTTCTGAAATCTCAAATCTCAAACTGACGCTCTAGTTCAGACGACCCAGATTCACTTCGGACGATCTAACACTTGATATCTTCTTCGAACGATATGACAACTGATATCTACGTCGGATGATCCAGTGATCGAGAATGTTTTTCGTCTCTCCGACTCTCCGGGCTTCAGGAATTTCAAAACTCAAACTGAAAATTCTTGAATTGAGATTTCTCTGGAGCTCATGATCCATCGCCATGTATCCCTATGGATATGACGATTGAAATTTACTCCAGATCTCTGGCTCTCCTGGCTTCGTGGATTTCAAATCTCAACTTTGCTTCCTTCACTTTCTCCTGGAGTGTTTTTTCCCAAATTGCACAGATTTCTACCATGCATCCTTCTGGAAACCGACGGCCTGGATCTTCTTCGGCCCTCGGGTCTTCGGCGATATTATTTCCTTCCCAACCAAAAACTCCCAAAGTGATTCTCTCCAAAGTTTTGTATCGTGCACCACCCGTCAGTCTTGACGATGAGCGGTCCCTGCTTACTTCGGGACTTTGACAAGTTCGCTCTCCTGCGCTCATCCAAAGGCTTAACCTTCGTGCATTTATCTCTGGATCCAACGACTATTGATCCGCGACGCTCAGATCCAATGGATCAGATTTGTACTTCTCCTAGACTAACGGTTGTCCTAAATCCCGACATCTATCTTATATCGACGGCTGAGAGTGACTTCAGACCTTTGTCCTTCGGGACTTTCGGAATTTTGACATTTTTTGGTGATGAAACTCTCGAAGTAAATTTCCTGGAGTGGCGTAGCTTGCTTACGTCTCTTGTTGACATGGCACGAGCCAATTTCCTCTTGACACTTGTCATCATCTGATTATGCCATGTGTACTTGTTGACATGGTCTTCTGACGTGGTCTACCACATGTCCTTGTAGACGTGGTCTACTGACATGGTTCTCCCTGATCTAACTGTCATCACATTTTCTCCAGATCCGATGGTCCTTATTCATTTTGGATTTCGGGCTTCAATTAATTCAACTTTCAAGTTGCCAATTCTTCTGAAGTGAGATTCCTCGAACAATAACCTCCTCACAACTTTTGACGCGAACCAAATGTTGTTCATCAATCATGTTCTTATATTGATGGATCGATATATCTTCGGTGCTGCTCTTCTAGCTTATCCTGTCCTTCCACTTAGAATGAGCCAACGATTGTCGGGTATTCGGTTGATGGTCATTTGGATAGGTGATCCAACGACCACTGTCGCGCTTCCTCTTGATCTTTTTCGCCTTCTTCTTTGCCTTATGTTTTTGTCGTCAATGACAAGCACACTCTTCCTGTAAACATGCAAACAAAAATTTCATGTCATCCGACTGTAGTGAGCCTCCCAAATTAGCTTTATGCTCTCTCTTACGAGAACACAGAGGTGCCCAGATGGCATAATAGTCCATATTGAATGTGAAAATTGGTGACATTTGTGCATGTACCCAAGAGATGATAGGTGGTGGCGAAGTCAGGATCTCGCTGATAAAATTGGGGCCACTTAGATTCCTAATTCCCACATGAATGGAGGACGATGGTGAGTGTAGCAATAAGAGGTCGATTGAGGAATTCAGTGACACGATTTGTGCTCCATATCTTATAATTGATGTTGATATGGAACTTTTGTGGGTATGTGGACCAATTTTGATGGCATTCATTCTGAAACATCCCCTATGTTTGTATGAACTACAGAGACTCGTGATCAGTGTAGATGATTGTCTCCTTTCCCATAATGTAATGTTTCCATTGACGACAATATTGCACAATGGAATACATTTCCTTGTCATAGGTTGGGTATTTCTAGACGGTATCTGAGAGTGTCTCACTATGGTATTCTACTAGATGATCATGTTGAGTGAGAACTATGCCTACGGAATAGTCAGATGCATCAGTCTCAATATCGAACGGTTGTTTCATATCAGGGAAGGAGAGTACTGGAGTTGAGCACAAGCAATGCTTCAGATCATCAAATTCTCATTTTTGTGCCTTCCCCCACGTGAAATTTTCCTTTCCACTGCCCTTGGCCACTTTGCTGAGGTCCCATGCAATATGGGATAATCCCAACACAAATCATCGATAGAGGTTAAAAAGTCCCAAGAAGCTTTGAATCTTGGTTAGTGTGGTTGGGGCTGGCTAGTCACAGATTACTTGGATCTTAGCTGGATCCACATGTATCCCATGCTCATCAACAATGTAGCCCAAGTATTGGACCCTTTTCATGCCAAAGGATCATTTTTCCAAGTTGGCATATAGCTTGTGTTGCCACAGAATGCTCAAAACATGTTGAATATGCTATATGTGCTCCTCCCAAGTTATGTTGAAGATGAGGATGTCATCCAAATATACCACCAGAAAAGAGTTGGTGGATTGTATCAATACATCATCCATCAACCTCATGAAATTTTATGGTGCATTTGTTAAGACAAAGGGCATGACCATCCATTCGAAGAGACCTTCTTTATATTTGAAAGTTGTCTTTCATACATTAGTCGGTTCGATGGGAACCTCGTTGTAGCTAGAATTTAGGTCAATATTGCTAAAGAACGTTTCCCCCTTGAGTTGGTCAACAAGGTCATTAATTCATGGAATTGGGTACCAATTCCTAAATGTGATTTTGTTTAATGCTCTGTAATCAATGCAGAGCTTCCAGGTCTCATCTTTCTTCTGCACCAGTACAAACGAGCTTCTGTAATGGGAGGAGTTGGGTCTGATGTTCCCCTTTTCAAGCAGCTCTTGGATATGATGCCTTATTTCGTCATTTTCCATTAGTGAGTGATGATAGACTGGTCCATTAGGCATAGGTTTACTAGGGGTTATATCAATTGGATGCTTAACTTGGCAGTGCGTCGATACCTCGATGGGTGAGGAGAAGATGTCTTTGTACTCCTACATGATCCCGTCCACTTTCTTCTACTGCAAAGAGAGGCTCTGTGTAGAGGTCACGGATGTGGCGACGACCTTCTTCTTACTGCAATCATGGATCACAAAGAAGATGAATTGCCAAGTCTGTGAAATGGCCTTACTGCATTTCTTAGTAGAGATTAAAGAAACAACAACATGTGACACTACCTCTAGTATCCTGTATAGTTGTCTACCCAAATTAATAATAACACTATCGGGTCTAGACTCATACACATCATGTTGCTTCCACAAATATGGTTGGCCTAAAATAACATCACAAACTTCAAGGGGATAAATATCAAACAATACCTCATCTTTGAAGGGCTCGATGCCATAGGGAAGACAACACTATTGGCTGACGTGGGGATCTCTTCCTTGATGAAGCCAACCAATGGTGTAGGGATGTGGGTGTAGTCTCATCAATAGGTCCAGTCGTTTGATGACCTCTATTGAGATTAGGTTCTTCTGACTGTCGCTATTGACAATGAAATGAAGCAGAGCCCCCTTTACCCACATGTGTGAGTGAAAGAGGTGTTCCCCTTCCTTTGGTTATTATGGTTCTCTTGGTTGGAATTTGGTGGTAGCGACATTGGCGTTGGGTTCATCATTAATAATCCTCTCCCCTCCTTTTGGATTTGGCTCGGAATCATAATCTTACTCAGAAGCTTTCATTTCGACCACTAGTGACTGCTTGGAGTGACATTCTTCGGTGTTGTGCCAAGGGATTTTATGGTATTCACGCCACTTTCTCGTCTCCTTCTTCGAATTCTCATTACACTTGTTGGATTGTGGCTTGGACTGGTTGTCCTAAGAGTGGCCATCTTTTCTCTGTCTCTTGTTTTGTGGGTTGGGGCCACATTTTCCCTACTTCGGCTGTGAGGAGCTTGCATAGCCAAACTCTTGCCTCTTCTACATAAAATTCTTCTCAATCTTGACAACATATCTATAAGCCATACCAAATGATGTGATGTTCAGAAACTCCATTTCCGTTTGAATGTACCTATGCAGACAATCATGGTATTTGAGAACCAGATTTCATTCAGAGTATTTGATACCCAATTTGGTGCACAGGGTTTGGAAACTATTGGTGAAATATCGTATTGTTTGGTCCCTTTCCTGACACAACATGGTCCATCTTGTGTACTAGTCCTTGTAGCTTCCAACATGGTAATATTGTTCTTTAATGGCATCCCCGAAGGGATCCCATGTGGGGGAGACCAAAAATATTTCATATTCCTCTATGGCCCCTTGCTCAGAGTAAGTATCCTACCAATCATTAACATGGGGGATGACCTTGAGCGGTGAAAAAGTAATATTTTCCCTATCGGAAAAATTATGGACCAAAAAATACCCTTCGAGCACATTCAACTATTTATCTACAACATCCTCATCTATGAGTCCTTCAAATAATGGAATATCAAAATTTACTTATACTTTTAAGGGGGTTGCATGGCCTCTTGCTGAAGATGCATCTCCTATGGGTAACCGTCGAAGGATCTGTGCAAAGTTGTTCATCATTTCGTTCCTTTTTCGCGCAAGGGATTCTTTGAGCAACAATTTAAAAGGATATCCTACTCCATCATCTTTCTTCTCGTCCCCCATGAGTTTTTTTCTGGCTCGGCCCAACTGATCTTGCAAAGACTCGACTAGTTTGTGTCCTAACTTCTTGTACCCTGATCTTGTCGGGGACATGCACAAAGAAAAACAAATGAAGAGCATATCGTTATGATACCACTGATCCAGATTTATGAGTGTAAAAAAATGAATAACAGATTGAATACAATAACACAGAGATGTGAATAAGAACAACATATATCCAGTGAACAATAACTTTTATTGAATAAAAAAAATGCGTCGGAACTGTAAAACTGCACAACTCAAAACAACTTGCTCAAATGGTGGTATTTATCTCTGAGAAGAGATGTGGCTACTACGTGCATCCATCCAAGAAGAATGATTACAATGAGGCTCCAAAGGCCTTTTTAAGATTACTCATGAATTCCAAAACCCTAGACATCCAAAAACCTAACCCTAGGAGATGAAACACCAAAAGTTGTGTGGGCTCCGATGGGTATGTTGGTACCTCAACTTCCCAGGGTCGTAAATTTTGTATACAACCTCTGTTTTAGGTGAGTGATAGCCCATTGGAAAGGTCATTTAGAGAACTGCACATTATGTCATCAAAATATAACACTATCTTCGGTTTGATTGTGGCAAGCCACAAAAACATTGTTTAGGGCCCCAAAACGGCCCCGGAAGTACATAAAGATGTACTGACGTGAAAACTTCCAAAATAATCCAGTTGGATGCCATGTAGGCATTTAGGATAGCCTGAGATGTGCAAAACCCACAATTACAAAGAAATGTGATCATTACAGAGAAATGTGATGAACTAAAAACTATCAAGAGGAGCCAGTTAGAATAAGTGGGTGGCCACCAATATCTAATTGGATCATGTAAATTATGTAAGAATTCCCTCTTTATTGAGTTTGTTAATGTAAATAGTTAAAATTGTTTTTTAATATTTTGGAGTGAGAAATAATTCATGTAAAGTATGATAAAGTCTATGACATCAAGTTTTTATAGGTTAATTTTCAAAGTAAAGTTAGTAAAGCCAATTTTACAAACAAAGTGAGTAAAGTTAAGTTAAAGTTGAAGTTCAATTAGAGACAAGGTAGATTCAAATCCATGTTAAGTAAGTTCAATCAAATTCCAAGTCAAGTTTAAGCGATGTAAAATCATGGTAATAATGGGTTTTGTTAGAGAAATATTCCACGTAAACACTTTGTTGGAATAAAAATTTAACAAATATATTGATCTCAACAAAGTGCATATGAGAGTGTAAGTTTTGAAAAGTGCATATGAGAGTGTAAGTTTTTAGTTATACATTAACAAATGACATGTGGGGTGTGGAATCTCTAAGGAAGACACTAAGAAGATTGCAAAAGAAAGAGTCTCCATGAAGTATTGTGAGAGTTAGTGTTTGATATAGATTATGATGCAAAATAAAAATGAAAGAAAAAAAGACAATTTGGCAAGTGAATAAAGAAAATATACACTCGAGCATCAACAATAGCAAGGAAATATTGAAAGAAAAAGAAACAAGGATGGAGAAGAAATTTTGAATAAACAAAAGAGAAAGTAGAAGGGACAAAAAACAATGAATGAATAGCAAGGAAATATTGAAGGGAAAAGAGACTAAGATGGAGAAGAAATTTTGAATAAGCAAAAGAGAAAGTAGAAGGGACCAAAAAAAAATGAATAAAGATCAAAGAATCTTAAGAAGGGTAAGAATAAGTAGACATAAATAATAAAAGGTGTAAAAAATTAAGGTGAAAAAGATTTTAATTGTCCTCTTTAAATGATACCCCTAAGAAGTCTACGATCCTTCTTAATTAAAAAAAAGCATGTGTTATGGTCCTATATTTAAAATGGCTAGGTTAACCTTAGATGAACCAGTATGATTAAAATTCTTTTTGTATGTACTTGAGTCAATTGATAATGTAATGGAGGTAATCCCTCATAAGGCAAGTATTCCCGATTACTTGATTGTTGATGGTTCATGGTATGTCGAAAACCACCTGTGACACATGAAGGTTTTTAAGGTTTTTGGTCAATCAAAAACCAAATGGTGTAATAGATTGATTGTTGATGGTTCATGGTATGTCTAAAACTACCTGTGACACATGAAGGTTTTTAAGGTTTTTGGTCAACCAAAAACTAAATGGTGTAATAGATGGATTGTAGTAATCCAAAAACTAGTTGAGAATTATAATGGTTGAGGGAAACTGACCAAAACCAGGGATGTGGTAATGTGTAAACCAGGATACCCACAATGATTATTAATGATGATGAAGTGAGAGTGGAAAAGGTTTGTGATCGAGATTTTTTTATGAACCAAGTATAAAAATAAGCTTTCATAGAGAACCATGTATACAAAGGCTAATGACTCATGTATTTTAGTGAAAGGTGACTTTTTTATATGGACATAGACAAAGTAATGTTTATATTTTTTAATGGTACAAAATACAATGAAAAGAAATGATAAAAAATAAGATTGAAGTAAGTGCCCAAGTATTTTAGAGAATGAGAGGATGATGATTTTTTTTTTTATGAATATTGAAAAGGTAATATTTTTTTTTTTTATGAATACAAAATCCTATAATTACTTGCTTACACCTATTGGAAATGGGCCCAATTAATGACTTTTTAATCTAAAATCCTAATCCTCTCAAATCAATGAATATGATTTAACCATGTTTGAATGATTAACCAAGGAAATTAGACTATTGGAGAATGAACAACATGATGTATTAATATTTCTGCAAGTTTTTGACAATTAGATGATTAATCAGTATTAATATCTCTACAAGTTTTTATTTCCACATTTGAATGATTAACCAGGGAAATTAGACTCTTGGAGAATGAACAACATGGTGTATTAATATTTTTGCAAGTTTTTATTTCCAAGTTTGAAAATTAACCAAAGAAATTAGAGTGTTGGAAAACGAACAACCTGATGCCACGTTCAATATAGAGTTGAAAAACAAAAGTAAAATTATGGTGTTTCATATTATGACCATCTCAAACGCCCAAGAAAAAACTCAGACATATTACCATGACAATTCTGGGGACACAACATAATTGTGAACCTTCCCATCAATGATATTAGAGATGGATGAATTAGGGAAACCGCCTGTAGAGTGTAGAAAGATGACTGAAGTTATCTCGCCATGCGCAACCTGCAGTTTGTTTAGAGATGGAAGAATTAGGGAAACTGCCTTCACATTGTAGAAAGATGAAGATGATTGAATTTATCCCGCCATGCGCAACCTGCAGTTTGTTGGTGAGTTGTTTAAAATAAAGAAATTTCACTCCCTAGTTCCTTCAAGATGATCCCCGCAAATTTGCAAGTGTTCATAGAATATTTGGAGTGAGTAACCCAAAAAATTGCAAGCATTCACAGAATATTTGGAGCCAGTAACCTCAACAAATTGTTGTAGGTAAAATCTAAAACTCATGTAGGGCTCTTCTAGAGTTTGAATCTCAATTGATAAGGGATTTGATGATCGGGTGTTGATTTATATTATTTTGGATGCGTATTGGAAACAAATCTTCCTATCAATAAAAATGTATGGAGTATTCTCTCATCACTAAGGTATCTGAAGATTATATGTTCTAAAGCATGACAATTCTCCTAAATCGTCGTGATCATAATCTATATAACAATATAAAATCTGTGATCATATTCTCTATGCCAATATAAAATGCCTAAATTATCCAAAATATTCCACCGAGAAGTTGTTAGAGGTTGCCTTTCTACACTAAAGAATATGCCAAAAATACTCAAAATATTCCATCGAGAAACTGTCATATAGAAATGACATGTTTCTACACAGAAGAAGATGCCAATATAAAATGCCCAAAATATCCAAAATATTCCACTGAGAAGTTGTCAGATAACATGGATGCGTTTCTACACTAAAGAATATCAAAGGTATCACGTAAGGTTGTAGTGGGTCTCTGATCCCGTAAATGATGTGATGCTCGGCTTTATTACCTTGCGATGATGGATTTCAGTTTAAAATCTCAGAGAATGAAGCCGTTTGATTCAGAATATGCAAGGAAGTCATGCATCAAGCTTCCTTCTTTATATTGGTCAAATCACCGGAGAAGTTAAGATTGATGGAGATGCATATTTATAATGACCCAGGCATTGTCTAACAATCACAACACGTTTGAATCGTTTAACTCTATTGTTGATTCCTTCTGATTGAGGTGGTGTAATCGAGGGGTGTTTGTAATCGTTTAACTCCTTTAATTTGTTCTCTGACTCTGATAAACTTGAAGGCACAAAATCATACAAGACATGGAATCCACACTAGCAAAATGGGAAATAAAAAATGCCAAATCATTAACACTCATCAAATCTTCAGTTAATGATGAGATGTATGTTCACATTGAAAATACTATTGATGCATGGTCTGCTTTAAACATTTTTAAGGATCTATTTGATACCCAAATTGAATCAAAGAAAGTTGATATTCAATTAAAGTTGCTCCAACAGAAATTGACTGAAGGAGGTGATGTACATGAATATATTTCTAGACTTAAGAACATTAAGCAAGAAATACTAAATGTTGGTTTTCAAGCGGTAGATGATAGTTTCGTGACCACAATTTTAATTATTGGATTGCCTTCTTCCTATACAGATTTTTTGGAAACTTTACAAGTAACTGGAAAGTTAGACAAGATTACGTTTGCTGAGCTAAGTGAAATGTTATCTCAACATAACAAAACTTTTGGAAAGAAAAAGCAAGTTGGGGAAGATTTTTTTTTCACAGAAGCCAGCACAAGTAAATCTTCAACTAACAGTTCCAGAAGCAGAGGAAGAGGACATTTTGTACAAGGCTGTGGTCGAAGCCAAAGTAGAGAAAACAATTTTATAGCCAGGAGCAATTTTCAAGGCAGAGGAAACAGTCAAGGTAGAGGGTATTTTCAAGGCAGAGGAAATAGTCAAGGAAGAGGTTATTTTCAAGGCAATAGTCAAGGAAGAGGACAAAATCCAGATAGAGGTCAAAACAGAGGAAGATGACAAAATTCAGGCAGAGGAAGACATTTAAGTCAAATTGTTTGTAGAAGATGTAACAAAGTTGGTCATTATGTAGAAGATTGTCGAACATCCATTCATAAAATTTCCAAGTTTCATCAAAACACAACACAATTTACAAATGATCGAGATGATGATGGTTCAAAATATGTCTTTACCTCATCTTCAACATTACATATTTCCACTGATCTTCAAAGTGATTATGAAGATGCTTGGATTCTAGAGTCAGGAGCATCTCAACACGACTTTCAGATGTGATTTCTTTTGGAATTTTCAAGAATGCCATCTTAATTCCGTCTTTCTTGCAGATAATACCAAACATACTCCTTATGGAAAAGGTGTAGTTAAAGTTTATTTACCTGATATTGAAGAAAGAATGATTTCAAATGTATGGTATGTACCAACCTTTAAATACAATTTGTTGTCTTTAGTCACGATTCGAGAAGCAGGACATTAGGTGATTATGGAATATGGCTTAGTTAAGATTAATTCAGTCAAACAAAATATGAAAATAGTGATGATATGTTAGGAAGATGGAAAATTGTTAAGGATGAAAGGGACATTTATTCCAAGGCATTCTGACTTTGTAGGAGCAGTAAGTACAAGTATTTCACCTATAAGATTGTGGCGTGTGAGATATGGACATCTCAACTTTGAAAGTTTCTCTCAATTGCAAAAACAAGGGATGGTTAAGGGTCTTCCAACTTTCAAAAAGGAATGTACAAAATGTGAAGCTTGCATTTATGGAAAACAAAGTTGAGAGAGTTTTCCAACAAGTTCATGGCGTGTAAATAGGCGGTTGCAACTAGTTCACAATGATGTTTGTGGACCACTACAAAATTATTTCGGTGGTTGCAAATATTTGTTACTCTTTACTGATGATTTTAGTAGAATGACTTGGGTTTACTTCTTGAAGCAAAAGTCAGAAGCATTTGAAAAGTTTAAGATTTTTTGTCAACTTGTTGAAAACGAAGTTAAAGAAAAGATCGACACTCTTAGGACAGATAATGGAGGGGAATTCAATTCTAATGAATTCAAAACTTATTGCACAAACAATGGGATAAGAAGACATCTTACAAATGTCTACACTCCTCAGCAAAAT
>JZKD02S1452685.1:200523-211665 GCA_000966675.3 Picea glauca
GAGTAGCCGTCACATCTCTTCTCAGAGATAAGCAGCCACCATTCTAGCGAGTCTTTCACTCTGTATTTTTACAGTCTCTATACATTTCTTTCATTAATAGAAATCGTGTATTACTGTATATCTCTATGTTTATGGTTGCATCTCTTATATATTTCTTTTATATTACTGGATGTACGCGATATCTCTGTGCATTTCTTTAGTATATCTCCGCTCTCATTTCGTGCCGAAAATAATCCGGATCAGGAACATATGTCCAACTGCTTCTTTCGACGAAATCACACCTTATTAAGCGTGGTTTAGTTTCAAACCTCGAGTTAAACATCTTAGAGTTTTTGGATCAGTATGCTATGCCTTAGTTCCGAAAGAAAAAAGAACTAAGCTTGACTCAAGAAGCTTGAAATGCACAATGATTGGGTATTCTGATGAGAAGAAAGGGTATTGACTTTTGTCCAATGGAAAATTTATTGTGAGTAGGGATGTAGTTTTTGATGAAATTGAAAGTAAGAGTGTTGAAGAAATAGAAATTCTTCTTCAAAAGTTAGAAACTAAAGGCAATCAAAGAAAAAGAAAAATACAAAGTCAACCAAATTCACATAATTGGTATGACCTTGATTTTCCTTCATCTGAAGATGATACAACCAGTCCATTTACTTCAACAACATCATATGAGTCTTCCAGTAGTTCATCAAAATCTCCTAGCAGCGACAGTTCATGTCACAATGATTCTCCACCTCCAAAATCTTCAACTGATTGACAAACATCAGTTTACATTAATCCAATTTACAATAATGGTAATTCAAATCCCCAAACAAGTGAACATAAACTACCAAAATGGGCAGTCCAACTTTTAAAAGATGTAAGGCCTGATGAGCAGATTAAAACAACAAGAAGGGGATCACACAACAGTGAAGGAAATTTTGCCTTGATAGCAAATGATTTTACTGAACCTTCCACATACAAAGAAGCAGTAAAACATAAAGAATGACAACAAACTATGATTGAAGAGTATCAAGTAGTAATTGATAACAACACTTGGAAACTTGTTGATTGTCCTCCAAGTGTTAAACCCATTGGATGCAAATGGGTTTACAGAATTAAATACAACCAACATGGAGAAATTGGCAAGTATAAAGAAAGACTTGTGGATAAAGGTTTTGCATAACAGGAAGGCATTGATTATAAGGAAACTTTTGCTCCTACATCTAAATGGGACACCATCTGATTAACACTTGCATTGACCGCTCAAAAAGGTTGGAAAGTTCATCAAATGGATGTAAAAAGTTCTTTTCTCAACAGAGACTTACAGTAAGATGTATATATGCAACAACCACCAGGTTTTGAAATTGAAGGGAAGGAACATAAAGTATACAAATTAATTAAGGCTTTATATGGGTTAAAGAAAGCTCCATGAGCTTGGTATACCAAAATGGATGAATACCTTAGAAAAGTTAGTTTTCAACGAAGTGAATGTGATGATACTTTGTATATCCATCAAGAGGGTCCATATCTGGTGATTCTTGTTATGCATGTAGATGATTTGATCATTACTGGAAACAATGATGATCGTATTGCACAGGTGAAAAAGGAGTTACATGCAGGTTTTAAAATGACAGGTTTGAGACTACTTCACTACTATCTTGGAATTGAAGTATTCCAACGTCCACATCATATTTTCATTTCTTAAAGTAAGTCTGCAACATAAATTCTTCAGCGATTTGGAATGCAGGATTGCAAACCATCTCTTACCCCTATGGAGCGACAGTTGAAAATTTCAAAATTTGAACGGGGGGAAAATGGTAGAAAACACTACTTATAGACAGTTAATGGGAAGCTTGATTTATTTGACAAACACTCAACCATATCTATCTTATGCAGTCAATATTCTTTCACGCTTTATGCATCAACAACGAGACAACCACTGGAATGCAGCTAAAAGAGTTCTTCAATATATCCAAGGAACAAAAGATTTTGGTCTTCTTTACAAAAAGACTAAAAATTTTGTACTTGGTGGTTTTTCAGATGTCGACTTTGCTGGAAGTATTGATGATCGAGCATCAACATTAGGTTATTTAATGAACATGGGTTCAACATAAGTGTCTTGGAGTTGTAAGAAACAAGCTATAGTGGCCACTTCTACAGCAGAAGCATAATACATCTTAGCATGGGAAGCAACATGTGAAATTGTTTGGTTATGCAGAGTTTCGCAGGACTTGAGTATTTCTCAAGCAGAAGCTACATCATTATTCATCGACATCCAGTCAGCAATTAAGCTTGCCAAGAATCCAGTGTTTCATTCAAAGACAAAGCATGTGGACACCAAGTATCATTATATCAAATCACTCATTGCAAAGGATGTCATCGAGCCAATTTATTGTCTTTAAGAAGATCAGATCTCCGACATTTTCATGAAACCTCTTGGCAGAATAAAATTTACTAAGTTTAGGGATGAACTTGGTATCTGTTGTAATGTATCTTTGGATCATAGGGGGGAATGTTAGATGATCCAAAATACAAATATCATAGTTTAAAATATTTTAATAAAATAATTATTAATTTAGAATAATAAATTAATAATCTAGAATATTTGATTAATAAATGAAGACATTTAGAAATAGAGTATTGTCATGAAAGATATGACTCTAGAAACGTGTAGTATCTTAGCCTTTAAATTAGGAGTATAGTTAGAAGATTGTTAAGATAACATTTATTGTAAATGGACACTTGTTTATTTAGTAAGTGATTCATAACTAGAGTTGGTTAAGACATTTCACTTATATATAGCTCATTGCAAGAGTGTTGAAGTGTTTGGGTGTAAAATCTTGCAAATTCTCATATGTAATTTCTTTTCTTATTTAATAAAAATGTATGTCTAAAGACACTTTTATCATTATATAAACTTATTGTAAAATAAAAACACATGGAAATGGATTAAATACAATTTATTATTAATGTAAATTCAGAATATTACTGGTTTCCCTGAGTCTTAAACCATGTACAATTCTTCACACTTAAAGCTGGCAGTTGGCAAATTCGATAACAACTGGCTGCGGATATCTTCTAGATTCCCCAGATGGGGCAGGCGGGTGGCTTCCAGGAGCAGCAAGTGTCTTCAGTTCCAATCCTAAGGTTATCCCTCCACGTGCTGCTGACTGACTGTAAAGCTTTTTGTATAGTTTCTTATTGTCATCACAGATAACCTTGTCATCATAGATATAGAAAAGCTACATAAACAGGGTGGGGGTGGTTGAACCGGGTGGGCAAATGTATATGATCACTCGAGCATTCATACAAACTAATTCACTATTAAAAAAAAATGGATAGTGAAAAATAGGAGTTATGTTGGGATGATTCTATTAATATTGATGTATAAGATTTTCTTGTTTATAGGACAAGTTATTCTTCAATCAATAATTTAATTTGTAAACTTTATAAAAGTATATATATTCTAATAAGTATACATATTTTAATATAGTGAAAAATAGGAATTATGTTGAGACGATTCTATTAATATTGATGAAATTAAAATAGTGATGTATAAGATCTTCTTATTTAAGGGACAAGCTATTCTTCAATCAATAATTTAATTTGTAAACTCTATAAAAGTATACATACTCTAATCACTTCTGAATTTAAACTTGTAAATTATTAAAAAAAAACACATTTTTAATCATTAACCCTACCCAAATTTTTACTACTTATTAAATAAACAATGAACTTTGGAATATATATTTATTTCACTGTTACACTGTGGCCGTGGATGCACTCAGTTTGTTACATGCACTTTCATCATGTTATTGCAGATGTACTAATCTTATTCGGTGCACTTTCCCGTCCACTTTTTCTTGTGACTGTTAGGTGTGATATAGTAGTTGAGCTATATGCACTTTCCTGATCATGTTTTTTTTGACTGTTAGGTGTGATGTACTAATTTTGTTTGATGCACATTGACGGGCAGATCAATATATCTGTTTGGATGAATGCACTGACTATTTGATGAATGGACTTACAAGTCCAGCTTTCTTTATTGAATTACTTTATATCTGTCTATTTCTAAATCATCTTTCTGTCATTGTATATTGGAGAGGGTTAATTCATGAACAAAGTTATTTTTTTAAGTACGTTTTCTTTTTAAATTTTTGGTTTCAAAATTTTAATTGATTTTTGGAGTATTTAGATTGGTTTAAAATGGACAAAACTCTTGATATAAAGTTTTAATATGCATAAAACTTTTATCTATACAAAACTCAAATTACCCTTAAAAATCTGATTGAATTTAGGTCATTTTTTAACCTTAAAAACGAATCTATATTTACTCTTACTTAACCTATTCATTGTATATTGGCATTCTTGAGAATAACATTTTTACTCCAAACGATAAAGCAATTGAGTATGCTTTATTACAGTACTGGGAAAAAGCAATAACTAGCTAACGATTCATGTGATGCGTGTTTCCTTGTACCAACTTAGTCCTGGATTTGAATTGTTCGGTATTATTGCATCAAGTTGGAACCATGAACGAGCGATTCCTATTCAATTCTAGTGAGGATGCATTATCCTTTCTGTTTTCTAAAAGGGTTCAGTTTAATTTTTTTTTGATGGTTTTTACATATTTTAATTATTATTAAAATCTGGTAAAGTAATTATTGATAAAATAGCAACTTTACATTATTTAAATCAGTTTTTAATCCTAAAAGACCACAGAAGACCAACTGTAATCTTAACTACTAAAATTTGCAATTCCTCTGAATTTTTATTTCTAAAGGAATTTTAGGAAAAAACTCAACGAAAACCATGTGAAAAAAAAAACTAAAACATTTAGACGTAGACTAAATCTTTTAAAAGATTTAAACGTTTGAATCACATTGATGGTAATCGATTACGATTCATAAGAATCTCTTAGGTTTATTTATAAAGTCTCGTAGGTCTTTTTCATACTTTGTTGTTTATGCCGTGCCGTGCAGTGCAGGATAGATTCATCATTATTGCCTTTTTGACTACATACGGTGCATTTTGTAATGTTGTTTGTCGTTTTGACAGTGCAATTACGTAAGCGCTTCTGTAATATTGTTTGTCGTTTTGGCATGGAGACGATGGGGATGAAAGGGATGAAATTAGAATATTATTTCCCATCAGTTCAACTCGAAGTAGTTCACACGAAACTTGCATCCCATTCGTCTCAGTGATAATGCCACGTACGGATATCAGTGTTTTTGTTTCCATTTATCATTTATCCGACCAGAGATTAGATTATTTCATATCATTTTTGTTTTTTTATATATCGCCAAATCGTGGAAAAAACAATAGAATATATATATATATATATATATATATATATATATATATATATATATAAAATGAAGGAGCTTGTAGATAAATTAAAGCGGCAAGCAGGGCGACGGGCAAATTAGCTTAGTGAGAGGAGTCCAAAGCTGCAATATTTGGAGACTGTGTAGTAATTTTTAGCTGGTAGTCTTGAAGTTTAAGAGAATGGGATCTTTAATGGTATTCGAGGACAGGCAGCTTCACGTTCTGGTGGTGGCCTATCCAGCGCAGGGTCATATCAATCCATTGCTGCAGTTTGCCAAGCGGCTTGCCTTGAAAAATCTCATGGTCACCTTTGTGACAACTGAGGAAAGCCGTCAGCGCATGTTACAGTCGCAAGATGACGCAGTATCGGGAGCCTCAAAGAAGCGTGAGGAAATTCGGTTTGAGACAATCTCGGACGGACTTCCGTCGGATGTCGACCGCGGCGACGTAGAGATAGTGTCGGATATGTTATCTAAGATAGGACAAGTAGCATTAGGAAATCTAATAGAGAGGCTCAACGCTCAAGGCAACCGGATATCTTGCATCGTTCAAGACTCTTTTCTTGCTTGGGTTCCGGAGGTCGCAAAGAAGTTTAACATTCCTTCGGCTTTTTTCTGGACGCAGTCTTGCGCAGTATTTTTGGTTTATCACCATTTTATCTACGGAAAATTGGGTATATTTAGATTACGAAAATTTCAACTTTGTTTATAGCTTTAGATCGCGCTTTCCGTACTTCTAATTCTATTTCGATTTTCTTCTTTTCTTCAGCCACCGGATGGAATGAAATGCTGAAGACTACTGAGGCGATAGAAATACCGGGACTGCCACCGCTGAGTGTCTCTGATCTGCCATCCTTTCTGCTACCTACAAATCCCTACGTGAATATCTGGCGAATTGCATTGGAACAATATAGGTCTCTTCCAGAGGTGACGTGGGTACTGGGAAATTCGTTTGACAAACTCGAATCGGAAGAAATAAACTCAATGAAATCAATAGCTCCGATTCGCACCGTCGGTCCTCTCATACCCTCGGCTTTCTTGGACGGGCGGAATCCCGGGGACACAGACTCGGGCGCGAATTTGTGGAAAACCACGAGCTGCACGGATTGGCTGAATAGGAAGGAACCCGCAAGGGTTGTGTACGTTTCTTTTGGAAGCCTTGCGGTTCTTTCAAAAGAACAAACTCATGAGATAGCTCATGGGTTGAAGGCTAGTGGATATCCCTTCATATGGGTCATTCGTCCATCTAATTCCAAAGGGGAGATTGACAGTGACGAAAATTTGCCAGAGGATTTCCTAAAAGAAACCTCCGAACAGGGACTCGTCGTTCCATGGTGTCCACAGCTGGAAGTGCTTTCTCATGACTCCGTCGGTGCATTTATGACGCACTGTGGATGGAATTCAACGCTGGAAGGCCTCAGCCTCGGAGTTCCCATGTTGGCGGTGCCTCAGTGGAGCGATCAGATGCTTAATTCTCTCTATATTGCAGAGAAATGGAAGACGGGATTGAGATTGAGTAAACGATCAGCAGATGGTCTGGTAGGGAGGGAAGAAGTGGAGAAAAGTATCAGGACGGTCATGGAAAGTGAGCGGGGCATTGAGTTCAGGAAGAACGCTTTACAGTGGAAAACATCAGCGACGCAAGCAATGGTGACAAGAGGGTCTTCAGACAAAAATATTGAAGAATTTGTCGAGGAGATTGCTGCCAAGGCATCGTCTATGTATGGTTTGCATGTTCAGACTTGATGAGGCTATATGGCTCCTCGAATAGCCGCAATAAAATATATTCAATGATATAGAATAAAACTGCATCGCTGTACCCTAATAAACCATGAATGTGAGTTGCATGAACATGGCTCACGCCAATGGTTTAATAGTGAACTTACTTTCAAGAAAATTTGATGTAAATCGGAATCTATCGACTCCCACAACAATGATTGTATAATGTATTTTTTATTTGCTTGGAAGCAGGGAGCTCTTATGTGTTTTCTTTGAAGTTATGAAGTGTGAGGTGAAACTACGCTCAGAAATGACTTGGTTATATGTAATAATTTGTTAGTGATTTGTACGAGGTATGTTTTCAGGCCTGGTTTGAGGAAATTAAATTCATAATTTAAAATTATATATTTTTATTATAATAAAATAATTTTAAAATTAAAATTAAATAATAATAAAAATTAGAATGTGTTATAAATAATAATAAACTTTTTACGTACGAAATTTTAATTGATATAATTGTTAAACATATCATTAATATCAAATTATGGTGGAAGCTATTTCAATAAAGAAAAAAGGCTTAGGATATTTCATTAAGACAATAGAGGTATACTTATTGAAGAGGGATGTGATTTATGTGGATATGATTTAAAGTGTTTCGAATATGTTGTCTCAATAAATGTTATTATTTTAATCATTAACTTTTTTTTAATGATAAAATATAATGTTTACTCACTAAAAAGGGTGATTAATTTGATTAGTATAATAATGGTCAATTTACTTATTAATGTTTACTTTATTTATTAGTTGATTTTTTACAATTCTTTTTTAACTGTTAGTGGAGTGTGTGGGAGTCCCTTTTATTATTATTTAAGCATTTAAATAATATTTTCCTCCATATTTAATTCACTGTGAAAATGGAGAAGGACAAATCCCTCCTTGTTTCTTGATGTTCTCATCTCTCCCATCCCAAATGGTTCCCGTTCCCACCAATACCTTCATGCCTAGTCTCATCACCATCCTACTCAAAATTCCGTTGTCCTCAAAACTCCTCTCTAGCCATCCGAATCTCTAACCCCCAATTTCTTGAAAAAAAAAATCCCACCTACTCAAGGCACTTTTGTCAAATGGCTACACTTCCTCTCAAATTAACAAAACTTTTCCCTAAGTCGAACTTTTCTTCCCCCTCTTCACCCCCACTACCTTTTCATTCTCTCCCCTACATCCAAGGCACTACTAATCACATTTCCTAAATTCTTGCCAAAAAGAATATCAAAACCGTCTTCAATATTTCAAAATTCTCAAACAATCCTTCAGATCTTCCAAGGATAAATACTCAAGTTGCTCTTAATTTCCTTTCTCGGGCCCAAATTCCCTTCTTCAACAAATCTCTCCTATAGTTGTCGAACTCGAAAAATAATCTTGTCCCTTTGAGAAGTTCATATGAACTTCTCCTTTATTTCGTGCAATCCTTCAATTCCTTTCCTAACATTCATTGGATTGAATTCTACCTAAAATTGATCGACATGTTCAATAGTTTCACAACAATGGCGCTTTCTCGCAAGCATGTAGAAGCTAACACCTATTCTTCCAAAGCCATGCGACTAATGGCGATGACCACGAGTCTTTTCTCTAGGAGCTTATTCTCTTCTAGCCTATCCTCCAGTACCTTTGTCCACGAGACCATTTATTGTGACCCAAATCTATATCCTTAGTACTTGCCCTGATAAGCACCTACCCTTCATATGCCAAAATTTTATGTTCATGCGCCTATGGACACCTACCCTTCATATGCCCAAATTCTATGTTCATGCGCCAATGTCCATAGGATATGAGACACTTTATATTGTATTCCAAACACACATGCTTACATTGCTACTCTGATCATAGACTTCAATCGAATTTCTCTATTGGACTCCAACAAGTTATAATACTTCGACAACAAACCAATCAAACATCACCACACATCCACTTAATGGATTCCAAATACCATTAAGGTACAATACATTTATGGTAACCCTCCGGTTACTTTGAGGGTTACTTTGAGGGGTGCTTTCACCAATAACTGTTGATCTCACCTTTCAACAGATGACGAGATCTCATTTCAGAGTACTATATTTAGAGTTGAAGAAGAACTGAAACTCCAAAAGCCACCTCCGATGGACGACTTTGATCTCTCCAAGATCAACTCCAATGGATTACTTAGATTTTTTGTCGAAGTAGTGTGGTTGGAGCCAAATTGTGTAATAAACTCCCATGACAAATCCCGATTAACGGTGGATGTTTCTTGATAGACTAGTCCGGTGGACGGTTGGATGCTTCTTTGTGTCATAATTATCCAACAATTAGGACTTAATCAAAAGTTAAACGAATGGTTGAGTTTTTCCCTAGCTATACAATTGGATGTGACAACTCTCCTCTATGTTGACTCACGATTCGATGGTCAAGATTTAATCTCCTATTTTTTCCATCGGTCACGAACATTCCCCACACGAAACGATATGGACTGTTGATCCAAATGTGATCAACGATCGATATTACTCTTTAATCTCACTTATCTACCCAGGAGACCTTCGATCCAATGGTTATCATAAATCTATGGAATGATCCAAAGGATTATGTTCCTTGATGCTTGTAAAGGCTTATTTGATCTCTCACTTACCATGCTTATAGAACAATCTTCAATCTTTGTCCATACATGAATTAATCCAACTCCATATGGGATTCAAGGGATCTATTATTGCCTCAAAGACATTGATCACTTTGATGATCAATTATCTACTTCGATCCAACCTGCACAAAGCACTCAACTCTTATTCCAAAGCCTCCATACATGCCTTAAGAGGGAACTTCTCACTGCTCAAATATTACAACATGCATCACTCAATCTAATAGAGATTTAGCATACACAATGATACACATAGATATTTAAACAAGCACTTCCCCACAACACTTGAAATAGAATTATTCCATTAATCCGTTGTACACATACTATACATATGATTTACATAAGGCCTCTCTCCTTTACGGATATTTGACACTCTCACACTCTTTGGCTTGATTCTCTTGCTGGATGGCTACCCTAATGCCCTGTTTCTCATAACATTTACACTATAAGGATTTTGAAATAGAATTAGTTCAGATCCATAAAATCCCCACTGATAATCCCTAAGATCCTGTAGATCCACAAAATACCCAAGAGGTCTATAACTTACACCTAATATATGTCTAATTCCTCACAACTCTCGAGATCTACTTTAACAAGAAATATCTAATTGGAATCATATATTCTCAACTAAATCTCAAACCTATACATCATTCTATAATTTCATAAGACATAGGGATTTCAACAATTAAACAATTAAATTCAAGAGTCCCCATAGGTCTAGTCATACTAAGTTTTTTAAGAGGCAAAATGCTCCTACATCAGACTCCCAAGGAACAAAAATTCTCATTATCTTCTGATCATGAGTTCCATTGGCTTAAGTCCTCTTGGATCCCATACTTTATGTTGTTGCTACCCTCTTTCTCCCCTAGTCTGTTGCATTGTTTCTTATCACGACTTTCCATTTTCCTTGCTAATGAAAATATGCAAAATGATCTTTACCGTGTTGTTGATTGTCTTCATTAATTTAGTATGTCTTCTCTGAGACACCTTCATCTTCAACATCCTCATCTCCTCAATATCAATGTCCATTCTATCTTCTTGTTGGTACATAACATTTCCTCCTGGATGGAATGTGTTGTTGTTGCTGTTTACTGGTTGATGCATCTTTTCTTCTTCATATCTCCACCTAGAAGTGAACGAGACATTCAGTTTCCTCTCTAAATTCCTTGTGGAAACCTGATTTATATCTTCAGGATTCTTACTCTCATATTCATCTCCTTTATAAAACTCTACATTATTCACATGCCCAAACAAACAATTTGTTTGAAAAAAAAAAATATCCTCTTCTTCACTTGATGCCTAGAGCATTCCTTGCAATTTTGTGCTTGCAAATATTATGCAGTCCTCTTTATCAATCCTTGGATTGATCAACCAATATTCCAACATCCTTAGATCTCCTTAAAAAATTGTGAGCACTATATCAAAGTATTGTGCTTCATCCTCCATCTTCAC
>JZKD02S1452685.1:227568-250267 GCA_000966675.3 Picea glauca
AGTTGGTGCTTCCTTCTAGTTGGTGCTAGAGAAACTAGGGAGTTGGTGCTTCCTTCTAGTGGGTGCTAGAGAAAACAGAGAGTTGGTGCTCTCAGCAAGTTACAGCTTGCAAAACAGAGGTTGTAGCCTCATTATGAATTGGTCCTCATATGTATGATAATGCAAATAATGTAACTATTACTTATCATATAAAGAAAAAGAGATTTTTACCCTATATGGGTTTCCTCGGGAAACATATTTCTCTGTGTTTCTCATATATGTGACTGATGCTGAATGTGCCATTGTTTATTTCTCTGCATTATTGTGATCATCATTCAGTGTTTCTGCAAAGAGTTTAAAAAGAAGCATAATTGTTTAAGCATGGTAACAACTGATTCACCCCCCCCCCCTCTCAGTTGTCCAACACTCCAATGAAGCGATAGAGACCCCGCATCGGCCTCTTGGTTCAGGGAATGCATCCAAAAAGTATTGAAATCATTTCCCCTCAACCCAACTTGTCTCATAAGTGGAGAAATATTCTCCCAAGATGAAATGTGACCCTTGACTTCAGAGAAAACTCACCCTCTTGATGAAAAATGCAACCCAACATAATAAGATCACCCTTAAGGATAAAATGCAGCCCAACTTTGAGAGATTTGAATCCCTTTAATCCAAATCCATCCACTAAAAAAAGAAGTCTTGTCGACACAAGGAAAACTCTAATACTAATATGAAAACTTCACTACCAAAAGAGAAATACTCAGCCACATTGAAGCACAATGAAGAAATCTATACGATCTCTTCCCCAAATGGACTAGCTAGGGTGGATAGTCTCACCACTAAAATCAATCTCTAAAATCTCCCTTAGGGTTTTCATCCCAAGAGTTCACAAACTGACAAAGAGCTCTCTCAAATGAATTTTAGAAAATAACAAGCAATAATGAGAGAGAGTGCCCTCCTTTTCCTCTTTTTATTCTTTGGTTGAATCTTTTGTCACCATTTTACCTTTTAAAAGGGTTAAGTGACTCTTCATATTCTCCATAGTCACTTAGGCACCTTTTTTACCCCTTACTCAATGTCACGTTTAAAATAAATTTAATTCTCACTCTGGTGACATTAAATAATTAATTACCCTTTTTCATACTGACTATAGCCCACAGTAATTACTTAGGTTATTTCTCCAATATCCTAGAGGACTCATTTCTAAAGGGACATTATTGTCCTCCCTTCTCGAGATTGCCTGTCCTCAAACAATTAAAAATTTGGATGCTATAAGATCCGACCACTCTCCCACGTGGCATCCTCTGCTGGTAAATCTCTCCATCTGATGAGGTACTCTCTGATCACCTTATTTCTCAAGATTCTTTCCCTGACCTCCAATACCTCCTGAGGAACCAACACTAGTTTAATCTCCTCATCTAAGGGAGGCAACTCTGTCAAAGTCATGACATGTTGTCCCAATTATTTTTTGAGGCATGAAACATTAAATACATTGTGAATTTTTCTTCCCTCTGGAAACTCCAACTCATAATCCACCTTGCCAACTCTCTGAATTGCCCTGTAAGGTCCATAAATATGAGGCTTAATCTTCTTTGATCCTATTTTATTCAATGAAAAATGTTTATATGGTTGTAGCCTCAATAATACCAAATCCCCCACTTCAAAAGTGCACTCGAACCTGTTCCTGTTTGCATGTACCTTCTATTGATTCTAGGTCATATGTAGATTGTCCTTGAGAGATTTTAGTATGTCTTGGATCTCTTAGGTTCATATCTTGGATTTGGAAGCCCTACTATGCCCAAATTAAAATTAAACAAAAGGAGCATCATAACCGTATAGTTATCATGTCATGTTGATGGACATGTGATAGGTGGTGTTATAGCAGTGTTCTCCCAAGTGAAACCACTTCGCCCATTCCTTTTTCTTCTCATAAACATAGTTATGTAGATACCCTTCAAGGTACTTGTTCACAATCTATGTCTGTCCATCTATCTGAGGGGGGTAACTAGTATTGGTGGTCAATTATGTGCCATCCAACCTGAACAACTCCTACCATAATGCACTAAGTAACCTCTTTTCCCTATCACTGAAAATATATCTCAGTAGCTCGTGAAGTCTGAATATCTCCCTAAAGAATAAATCGAAGGATATGGCAAATAAATGTGAAAATTTAGTCAGTAGGTCGACCACTACATATATACAATATCTACCTTGGACCTTTGGTAATCCCATGATAAACTCCATAGATATGCTTTCTCGCTTCTTCTCTAAGATGGGAAATGGATGTAGTAATATTGTAGGATGGGCCTACTTTGACTTGTTCTATTGAAAATTCACACACTCTCTCACATGTTTTAGTACATCATATTTGAGGCCCTCCCAAGTGAACCTCTCTATGATCTTCCTATAGTTTTTGAAGTATCTCGGATGCCCTGCAAGTGTTGCATCATCCATAGAAACCATGATATTCTCATTTAGTGTTGATTCTGAGACAAAGTATATACAGTCTTTATAGTAGATGATTTCATCCACCACTTTGTACCTGTAATCCTATACACTACGGTCCATCACCTCACAATAAAATTCATTTTTCAAATATTCCACCAAGAGATCAGATTTCCAATCAGTCAAAACCTCGACAAGTGAAAACACCTTTGATTTCCTAGAGAGAGCATTTGCAACTACATTCATCTTCCATACCAATAGAAAATTCCTCAACTTCTTTGTGAATATGAGAGTCATGCAGGATTGGAATGTAGCTAGTGCGTTGGTCAGACCAAATGGAATGAAAATAAATTTGAAATGCCTATAATGACATATGAAAACAATTTTTGGAATGTCCTGCTCTTTGAATCTCATTTATTGGTACCCCATTTGAATATCAATCTTGAAAAAATATACTTCTCCGTGAAAATCATCTAATAGCTCAATCTATCCTAGGGATTGGGTACCCCTTTTTATTGTCTTCTTATTCAATATCCTGTAATAAATGTACATCCACATTGTACCATCCTTCTTCTTCATCAACACTACAAAAGAATCAGATGGACATGAACTCAACCTAATATTCCCCATCTCGAGCAACTCAATGGAATTTTCAACCTCATCCTTAAATTTATTAGGATTTATATAGGGAGTGGTGATCACTAGTTTGGATGCCCTCTCCAACTCAATAGTGTGCTCAAATCCCCTGTTGGGTGGTCTCCCTAGAGGTATCTTCCCAAAGACTCAATAATGTTACTCAAGAGTGTCTAAACTGTATGTATGATATTGATGGTTGTTGTATGAAGGTTTATTAATCATAATCCATCACTTTGCTATAGATTTGGCATCGCCATGTTTGAAAATACCCTCCATTCGTTTAGATGAAATGATCCTAGGAACATCATTTGACATTCCCCTCAAAAATACATTCTTACCATATGCTTCTCTGAACTCCAACTCCATATCTTGGAAAAACACGAAGTGTTTTCCTATGGAAACAAGACATTGGACCCCTAATATGACATTGGTTTATGGCAGTTCCATTACATATAAGTCATCAGAGACTGTGTGATTTCCCAACACAACTCATAACTGTGGGATATTTTTTGTGCAAGGATTAATGCGCCTATTATGACCCAAGGGGAGAATATATGGAGATAAATTTATATCATATGACCCAAAGGGGGGGCATATATGGGCCTAAGTGTACATGTAATGTGTAAATATATATGTAATAGGGTAGGTCTAGTAGTAAATGAGCCTAATGTGCAAGTGTGAATGGTTATATATAAGATATCGTGTATTCATTATAGGGAGATGTGAATTGTGATGTATAAAGGTATTTGGTTATTTGAAGGGGGTTTCCCTATTCCTTAAGGAGTTATTGTGTATCTTATCTATATTGGAGTTGTGATCCATGCTCAAATTTTGTACTTGGTGTGTAATTATGCTCTGTTATGATATTTTCAACATTTGGTTTTGTTATGTCATTGATGTCATGTAATGAACCATTTCATTAAAATATCATAAAATAATAGAAGCACAGAATGTGAGTGTGGAGAACAACCACAATCTAGATAAGTTACATAATAACTCCTTAAAAAATAGGGGACCTCCTCCAAATAACCAAGTACCTTTGTACATCACAATTCACATCTCCCTATAATGAATACATGATCTCTTATATAGTCATTCACACTTGCACATGAGGCCCCTTTACTACAAGGGCGACCCTATCACATATATATTTACACATTACAAGTACATTTAGGCCCATATATGCCCCCCATTGGGGTCATATCATATACATTTATACCCATATATTCTCCCCTTGGGTCATAACATAGTACCCTCCAAAAAATGTTGTCCTTAATGATTTGGAATTAAAGGCTTCACATATGATGAAACCAAGTAATACGATTTTCTTAAGTTCCTGGTTTCTTCCTTCAATTGATGATGATCCATCCATCTAGACTCAATTATTTTTGGTCATAATCCTTGGAGTCTGGTTGTTGCATTATTTTCTTTCCCTTGATTCCATGTATCATTATTGAATGTTTTCCAATTCTTAGTGGATGTTGCTCTCTCATAGTAGCTTGTTGAAGGGTGGTTTTGTGATTCCTTGTTCCATGAATATTGACAAGAATTCCATATTCTTCCTTAATATTGTTGATATCATCCTTCTTGTCTTCCTTGAAATGTTTCCTGGTAATGAGGGTGTCGATACAATTTCACATTTGATGGTATTGCTTCACTATGCACATGCATTTCATCTATCTTCTTTTCAGAGACAATGGAATTCTCAATCATCTTTTCTTGGTCTTTGATTAGTCTATCCTTGGAGATAATACCATCATATTTGGCATGTACATCCTCTTCTATTGCCTCATATTTTCGTCTGCATGTTTTATTTCCACAATTATGATCATTAAATGCATTAAGTAATGGATTATAAGATTAATAGCACATTCACCAAGTTAATATTCGATTTGGATTCAAGCCTTCATAAGTACATCTTTCCACCTTTGATGCAATCAAGTTCAATAGATCAATTGTAATACCAACCTTAATTAAGTGGCCTAGAACCAAGCCAAGTTTGGTATCATTGTCACCCCTAGTTTCAGATCAAGTGGTATGAGAGCAGGATTGACAGGGATTGCAGGTGTTGAAGACAAGATGGGAAAAACATCGAATCAAGCATCGCTTCATGATCTTGAAAAAATCAACCAATGCATCCAAGAAGATAATGCAAAGTTCATAAGGATTCTACTAGTTGCAGAGGATGAGAACCATAAATTGAGACTCATGTTAGAGAAGACTATGGAGGAACAAGTAGGAGAATGTTTCACTACAGAGGAGGCAAAAAGTCCTTTTAAGATCATGCCAAATTGTGGCCATGGAAGGTATACTAGTTATGGTTCTTGTCATGAAAATATTGATAGTTTCACATATTGTTAGATAATAGAGGATGCTCTCTAGACACCAGGAAACCAAGGTGGTTTCATAGTAGCCTCATCTACAACTTCATCTAACTAGGAGGAGTGGTTGGCCAAACTTCATAAATATGACCAAGTGTCACAAATAGGAATGGAGGTAAATAAGTCTCCATGTCCAATTCCTTTCCTTATTAATGATTATTCCTCTTTTGGAAATTTTGAAATGTACACCAAGGGAATTGTCTTGAAGTTCCTGAGGAATATGGGGTATAGAGGAGGAGGTCTTGATATTGATGGCCAAGGCATCATTAAACCACTATAGGTTGAAGGAAGGCCCCAATATGTAGAATTGGGGTATGGTAAAGAGAATTCTCAAAAGCAACAGAAGTAGAGGATTATTCAAGAAAAGAGATCAGATCACCACCAACACCATCTTGGGACAACAAGAATGTTGCAAAGTACTGGAAGAGAAAATATATTTATAGTGAAAGAGAGACATACATGAAGACACACAACTATTACACTCACTACCAAATGAGTGGTCATTGGATTAGGAAATGTTGGAAACTTAACCATCAGATTCATGTTAAACCAAGAAAGAAGCCCATACCAAAGTCTATGTAGTTGGAGGTTGGATCCTCCTTAGTCAAGGAAAAAATGGCCAAAATAAAAGTGTTCAGAATTCAACGAAAACAACACCAGGTCAAAGAGATTGATGAGATATTTCCAACAATGAAAATGAAACCTCAAACGAATTCTAGATGCAAATGTTATGGCCATCTGAAAATTTTTGCAAAAAGGAAAAATTAGTGAAGTCTATACAACACTGAAATCAACATGATGTTATCATGTTGATGTGGCAACACCACATGCTTCCATGTGTCACTCATTTTTGGATGATTTGGCACCTAATTGGACCAACCGTATTTGGCGACATGTCAACATGCTCACACAACACTGACATGGAAGGTCGTATGATGATGTGGCAACACAATGGTGATGATGTGGAATTACAACAATCTACGTGGCAATAATGTCAACAAATGAATAAGCAATGATGTAGTTGTATCGATGCTAATGTGGTTGTACCACAGGCTACCACATGTCACCCAAAAATGACATTTTTGATCGCCTCTTGGGATAATAGAAAAATGCCACGTGGCACCCCCAAGAGGTGACACATGGCACCATCCAAAGGCCGCCATGTCTATCATACAACACAGTCAACACATAGTTGGTAGGTGACATCAGCAATGAATGCTCATTGGGAAACAAATTAAATGCTTCCATGTGGCCCAAGGAGTGCCTACCACGTGGCATCCCATGAAAATCCCAAGGAGAGGTAGGTACCAAAAATCATTTAAAAAAAAAAGGAAAATAAATTTGGACGACTGGACCAGCCGATGGTCAACCCATGATATAGAGAATCTGATATTGGAAGTCAATGAAAATCATTCATTGGACGAATCCAAACGATTGGAAAAATGTTGGCAGGAATTCGAACGATTAATATATATATAATTGTTGCGAAAACATACCCAATGGGGAGGCCTATGGGCTTGACCCAAAGACCTCCCCAAAATTTAGCATAACCATTCACTAATGTGCCAAGAATATCCTTTCGTATGACCTCCCACAAAAATATATTTAAACCCAACAATTTTCCATCTGTGAGGGTAGGATCTAAAAAGGGAGTGTATGAACTAGGAGTTGTAGGGTTCCATTGGCACAAGGACCGAGGGCATGCGTAGGCCAAGGCCTAATGCAAATATAGATTTTGGGACAGGGCCTATCATAATGAGTCTTGTACTTTCCTATTGAATGTGGATTGAGGCACAAAAAACCAAGATAAGGGTTCCCCATGGAACACATTCTGAGGAGCATTTATTTCTCTATACTTTATATAGTGGCATGAATCCCGAGACAGGTACGACCTGTTTGGCATGCGTTTCGAGGCAGAGAGCCCAAGGGGTCTTGAAGTCACATTGACATAATTTGATGAAAATACAGACATTTTCACATGATTTTGCACCAAAAATCTATTGGTGAAGTCAGAATTTGGATCCGAGCAACATATTTTTGGGCTCATGGCAGAAGCCCATTTTTTTCATTAATGCATGGAACATTTTTTGAGGAAGAATTGCACATTTTAGAACAAGGCTGAATTTACATTCAAAAGTTTCAAAATGACTAGATCGACCTAATGGTGTTGTGTATGCCAAGATTTGAGTAGAGGATTGACCACCTTGGTACGCAACCCAATGTAAGTTTTATGCATTTATGATTTTTTCATCTTTTTGGAAGTTGCTAGAAGATGAATGTATGTTGAAAATCATGGTGATCTTTGAGTGTTTCATCAAGGAATAAAGATCTGAATTATTGCATGGAATTCATTGTTTGAGCCTTACATGTAAACCAAGATGGTGCGGTAAGAGGCCATTTTGACACTTCGATAGAAAGTAGTCATATTTACATCGAAAAGTATCAGAATTGCGAGAGAGTATGACAATGATAACATTTTCCTTATTTATGATGTTGCACATGTTTGTAATGGGGGTTTTAAAAACCATAGATTTTACCAATAATGCACATTTGGGAGTATTCTCCTTAATGAAATTAATGTCAAAGGTTGTAATTAGCTACCCTTGAAATTAAGGATGAGAGTGAGAGGCATTTTGTTCTATGCCTAAACTTTGTAATCATTTTTGGTAACATTGTAATGGGTATTATAGCCATTGTTGAGTGAGAGGCATTGTTTTTCCTAGGCCTATTTTGTCAATCATTGTAAACTTGTCCATGAGTGTTTTATAAAACTACTGGAAAGTATGGTATTTCCTTGAAATTTGCAAGATTGTGATCATGTATTATCAGCTACAGATTTACATTGATGCAAGTGTCAGCATAAACATCCTCATTCCAAAGTACAAAGGTGAAGGAGAATAAGGGTGTGGCTTTTCCGAGACATTTTTTATGCAGATAAAGGAATCAACTATATATTTGCATTGATGTAAGTGTTGGCATCAACATCCTCATTCCAGAAAAAAAGGTGAAGGGGAATAAGGGTGTAACCTTTCAGATAATTTTTTTATGAATATCGAGCAGTGAGGAAGTCCATCATGGAGTGTAAGACTCTTCCTAGAAGCTGGTTGCAAATATTCAAGTCACGGTTTCCCTCTATACTTTTGGAGGAATAAAAGTGTTTTTTGTAGGGAGGTGTGATCCAGGAGAATATCCACACAAGGAATCATTACTTTTCACATCATGGAGAAGATCATTAAAATACTAATTGATGGTAGGTGGCAAAGAATAATTAATACTCATGAATGATTTATTTAAAATGTAAAAATGATTAATACTTTAACTGAGTGATAAACTCATGTATTATTCATGCAAATTGGAAAAATGATTAATACTTGAAGTGAGTTTGAGAATATCATGTATTATTTATTTAATTGTAAAAAATGGGAAGTTAGTTTTGTGAGAGAATTCAACTCACAAATTAGTTTCCTAATTTTTGTAGATTTTTAATGACAAAAATCATCAAATGAAATTCCTGTCGAACGCTTAGCATACTAGAGATAAACGTCTTCATAAAATTCATAAATGCTTTAAACCCACATTCAAAAATTATCATAAGCAGAAATACACATTGCTAAGAAAAATAGCAGCGAAAATAACACAGTGGACAATAACCCATAAAACTCAGAAATTTAGGCAAATGCTAGGGAAAACCCCAATGTGGGGAAACCCAATGAGAGAGAGAGATATTATTATTTATCTTCAGGAAAGTATAGAACAATAAAAATTATAGCTTTCCAGCAAAGGAAAATACCTCACAGCCACAACAAAACAGTCCCAAAATTCTGCCTTGGCAAACATGCCCAAGTCCGTACAAATGTACGATCTCCTCCAAATTCGTGCCTTGAAAAACATGCCCAACAGAGTGTTGTACAACCTACACAGTACGACCTACATAGTATGACCTAGCAGTAGAAAGAAATTCTCCAGAAAATGCCTCAGTTTCCATGCCAAAGGCTGCCTCCAAAACTATGCTCATCTTCCTTTTGTACGGATTGTACAGATCCATATAGTATGGCCCAACAACAGAAAAATGGAACAACACTGCACACAGAAAATTGCCTTGGGATTTGTGCCCTCTTTCTCCTTGGGAAATGTGCCCTCTCAAGCTTCTCACTTTCCTCTCTCAATATTGCTCAGAAAATATCTCTAACTCAACTCCTCTTGTCTTCTCGGCGTGTCTTGCACACTACCCAATGCATTCTTTTATAATCTGAAAATGAGATTTTCCCTCCAAAGTGTCTTTTCACCTTCCCCAACCCTAAATCCAAAGGCCAAGATTAGATCTTTCCTTTTTCAAGATCAAGGGTCATGATCCATTCCATCCAAAATGAATCACTTGAAATATTAAAGTGATTTCACCTTATTACATAAGTGCTTTATGAAAATAAAGTCACTTTAAAATTGGAAGGTACGCTTTATTAAAAGGTCACTTTAATAAAAGAACCACTTAAATCAAATTTATAAAATCTCATTACAAAGTTCCCATGAAACTGTGCTCTATATGAGATCCCTCTGAACATGGAGCCATCCTCAACACTTGAACATAACGCAAACTAGAAGATCTTCTCCTGGCAACATCCTTGAACCCTGAGCTCACTTCATATTAAGCATTGGTTCGATCAACCTGGCTAAGCCTCCTACGAGTGCTCAAAAGAGACTCACTCTATTATCTTAGAATGAAAGAGTGTCAGATGAGGAATCCTAAATCCTTAAATGGATTCCTCATCCAACTCTGAATATTTCCCCTTCAACATATACAACCTGTCCACCCGTTTATCAATCAACTACAGTTCTATCGGGTCCACTCCCTACCTGTAGATAAAGACATGTTCCCTCTTGAACAATATGGAATATCCTACATCCTCCAAGGATGAGACTGAGAGCAAGTTAACCCTCAACCCTGGAACAAAGAGAACTCCATCAAGATCAAAGAGTCCCCCAAACTCAAGTTGGAATCTAACATTCCCAACTCTGCGTACAACTCTCACCATACCACCTTCATTTACCACCTGTCGGCTAGGACCAATCTCTGTGAAATTTAGGAAACTCACCAGATTCTCGTCATGTGGCTAGAGAATCCGCCATATACAATCCATCTGATATCACCTCCAAACCCTCCATTGCCAACACTAGAAAATAGGATCACCAAAGATAATTCCCTATCGAGCTTTGAAGAAAAGTTCTCCATGGCTTCTGTAGTAGTTGTCTCATGCCCTTTCTAGTTCCTTCTTCTTCTTCCTCCTCTTAGGACAATGAGAGGAAATGTGCCCCAACTGGTTACAACAATAGCATTTGACTTTACTCAAGTCCCTTCTAGAACTTCCGTTCTTCTTTATCTTTTTTGCAAGAGAAACATTCTCATCAAATCTGTCTATCTTCTGTTCACTGCTCTAATATCTTTCCCGAATCTCCTCCTAAGTGAAATCATTCCACATAATGCTCTAATCTGGTAGATTCTCACTTCCCACCACACACTTCATGAAGACTTCCCATTCTTTGGTGAATCTATTTAAGGCTATCCTCACCAACTCAGAATCTGTAATGACCTCTCCAACAACTGCCTTCTCATATTTTACTTGAGCCACCCATGTAAGATAAGAAGAGACACTCTCCTCCTTACCCATATTGGTATTTTGCAACTTAGCCTTCAAGGCCATCTTCCAGTTCTCGTTCTTCACCTCAAACAAGTTCTTAAGTGCATCCCACATCTCCTTGGCAGCATTTTTCTCAGCCAAGTGTGGGATAAGGTGATCCTTCACCCCATCCAAAATAATTCTCTGAGCCTTGGCTTCCTTGACCTCATGAAAGTCCAAATCAATAGGATCTGTTGCGGGAGCTGCTACAATAGAGTTGACATAGTTATAAATTTTGTTCTCCTTGAGAACAATTGACAATCGAACCTTCCACTGCAAATAGTTGGAAATTCCACCCAATCGATCCTCATATCTAATGCTTGCAACTATATTCCCTGTCACAACTCAAGGAAAACAATCACACCCTTTTGCCCAAAAATCACACTAGCCACCATCACTCAGAGACAAAGCCCTGATATCATGTAGTTTTTTAATGACAAAAATCAACAAATGAAATTTCTATCAAACACTTAGCAACCTAGAGATAATTGTCTTCATAAAATTTACAAATTCTTTAAACTCACATTCAAAAATTACCATAATCAGAAACACACATTTCTATGCAAAATAGCAGTGGAAATAACAGAGTGCACAACAATCGATAAAACTCGAAAATTAAGTCAAATGCCAGGGAAAACCCCAATGTGGGGAAACCCAATGCGCACGAGAGAGATATTATTATTCAGCTTCAGGAAAGTAAATAACAAGAACAAATGCACATTTCCAACCAAGGAAAATACCTCACAGCCACAACAAAACAATCCCAAAAATTCTTCCTTGGAAAATGTGCCCAAGTCCGTACAAATGTACAACCTCCTCCAAATCCGTGTCTCGAGAAACATGCCCAACAGAGTGTAGTATGACCTGCATAGTACGACCTAGCAACAACAAGAAATTCTCCAGAAAATGCCATGTTTTTCATAGTAAAGACTGCCTTGAAAATTGTGCCCGTCTTCCTATTGTACGGACTATACGGATCCCTACAGTACGGACCAAAAACAAAAAATGGAACAACACTGGACATAAAAAATCACCTTGGGATTTGTGCCCTATTTCTCCTTGGGAAATGTTCCCTCTCAATCTGCTCACTTTCCTCTCTCAAGCTTACTCATAAAATCTCTCTAACTCAACTCCTCTCGTCTTCTCGATGTGTCTTGCACACTACCCAATGCATTCTTTTATAATATGAAAATGAAAATTTCCCTCCAAAGTGTCTTTACACCTTCCCCAATCCTAAATCCAAAGGCCAAGATTAGATCTTGCCTTTCTCAAGATCAAGGGTCATGATCCATTCCCTCCAAATGAATCACTTGAAATATTAAGGTGATTTCACTTTATTACATAAGTGATTTATGAAAATAAAGTCACTTTAAAATTAGAAGGTTCACTTTATTAAAAAGTCACTTTAATAAAAGAACAACTTAAAACAACTTTATAAAAACTCTTTACGAAGTTAAGTGACCGGTAGTGTAATTATAAGGTAACATCCACATATAAGACAAAACATGTAGAGTAACTCCCGAGCTAAAATGCTAACAATTTTAAGGGGAAATCAATTTCCTAGTTTTAAGGAGGAAGTTAAGGGTCTCATGGGTTGGTTTGGACTCTTCCTCACTTTAACACAAGTTATTTCCTAGTGTCAAGGAGGAAGTTAAGGGTTTTCCAAGTTGGTTGAGATGCTTTCTCATTTTTTTCCTTTAGTGATTATTAGATTCTAAATTTCTGGATCTTGTCTCGAATTATGGAGCAAGGGAAACTACTTAAACCCCTTTATTAGGAGATATTTGGGGATATATTTTAGGAGATAAAACAAGAAATCATGCTTGTAGTTTTTAAGCCACATCATTGGGATATTTGAGCCTCCCTCCATGGGGAGAATGTAGTCCTTTTGGTGTCTTAATAAATGTCACTTATCTGAGAGCCTTAATCACTTTATGTAAGAGAAGGTTTCTCTGGATTTTAGTGTTATAAAGAGCATGAACCACATTTTGTGAGAAGGTTTCAGCCCTTTGGGAAGGACAATAAAGAGATTCCTATTCCAAGTAGATCCAGAGACATAGTCAGAAGGTTTGAGTGAAATCCGTTAACAATTTGGTGATCTCTTGTCTCATATTTTCTTATGCATGTTTTGTTTCCACAATTATTATCATTAAATTAATTAATTAATTAATGGATTACGATATTAATAGCACATTCACCAAGTTAATATTCAATTTGTATTCAAGCCTTTATAAGTACATCTTTCCACCTCCGATACAATCAATTTGAATATATCAATTGTAAATATGACCTTAATTAAGTGGCCTAGAACGAAGACAAGTTTGGTATCAGTGTCACCCCCGGTTTCAGATAAATTGGATATTCCAATAAAAAAGTATGATAGTTTTAAGTGAATATACCTTTGAAACCCTGATGTGGAGTCTGTCCTCATAGCCTACCTTCCTTTTGATGTATATATGTGGTTTCATCCCTTTTGAGTCTGAAATTGTGACTTGTAATCCTTTAATATTTCCTATGTTCAATTCCATAGGCATGAGAAAAATTGGATGTGCCAACTGGAGGCTATGGTAACTTCCCCACACCTTGCTGATTTTTGTATTTTCTATAAGAGAAAACTTGTACATCATTCCACAGGCACAATATTTGATATATGATTCTAAAACTTGTACTAGAAGTACTATAGATTGTACTTGTTCCACTTAAATTGGTCTCATGGAATTTGGATCCTTTCTGAAGAAGATATGAATATTTCTCCTGGAACACTTGTTTCATACTAGTCGATAGGACTAGTCAAATACCCTATCTTCCACAAAGTGTATCTCCAAAATTACAATGACCCATAAGTTGAAATTTGTACCACATGTACTATGATGAGTATTATCAATATCCTCTAGGTTCATCCTTTTGAAGTGTCTCTGATAAAACGTTATAGCTAAAATTATAAAATGATTGTATTGAGGAAGAAAAACCCTAGGATCGGTGTTGTGATACCAAATATAATTATCCAAATGAATAAAATATCATAACAAAATATAAGTACACACCATGTATAGAATGTGAGTATGGAGAAACAATCCAATATAAATAAGTTACAAAATAAAACATTAAAGAATAGGGGAAACATCTCCAAATAACCAAATAACTTTATACATCACAATTCATATCTCTCTATAATAAATAAATGATATCTTATATATAGCCATTCATACTTGCACACAAGGATGATTTTAGGGGCTAAATTTCACTCATGGGATAATTTTCCATGCTTTTTTCCCAAAAAATGATTCGCTATTCTAAAAATGATTCGCCCAAATTCTATAGGATAAAATAATTTTACCTTAAAAATCGCCAAAAATTTACACAAACTCTATAAACTCCTTAGAAATTTGAATATTTTTACAAAAATATCGCCAAACATTTTATAGTTGGCATATGAAGGATTAGTAAGAGTCACCAAGGTTTCTACATTTTAAAATAAGTTTGCATCCTTAAAATCATCCCTACAAGTTGCACATGAGGCCCTTTTACTGCTATGTCGACCATATTGCATATATATTTATAAATTACATGTACATTTAAGCCCATATATACCCCCTCTTTGGGTCATATCATATACATTTAGCCTCATATATGCTCCCCTTGGGTGATAACATGTCACAATAAGGGGAAGATTGATCATTGCCAATGATGAAGGCAAGAAGACTGTGATTCCAAGTACAAGGATCACACCTAAAAAATACATGAATCTGAGGAAGAGAGAGGAAGCTTCGTGTTGCAAATCAAACCAAATAGAGAAAGTCGAGAAGGTCCCATGTGCATATATACATTTGTATGTGTTGATTAAATTTTAATGAGATCTCTACTAGGGTTCTCGATGACCAAGTTACATAGGATCAAAGGAAGTTTCACTAATTAAATTCTGGTGAATTTTCTGTGAGTAGAGAAAGAATGATCCATTGATTGTTGATCATTCATCAAGATCAATGATCCAAATGTGAAGGTAATGAAGTAAAGGAAAAATACAATATCCCATATGCATAAAGGAAATTGGATTCGATGAGTTTATAATTAAAGAGTGAAGGATATTATTTTAGATGAAAATGTAAGAGTCGTGGAACCGTGTGAAAGGAACCGATTTTTAGGCTATAAGACTCAGTGTATACTGAATACCAAAGTGCCACATGGAACCCTAAAATAATTCCATCTCGGTTCCATGTCAGTTTCAAATGTCACCCTAAAACATTGTCACATATGTAGAAGGAGCCCATGTCAAAATCCATGACTTCAACCACGTGAAGTTCAATCCATTGCAATGGAGATAGGTAGAAATATCTTATCTAGATTGACGATAGTGATTGGATCTGGATGAAATTTAGGCCCGGTATCGTTAAAAGGTTGATCGTCGACGACGATACCCAAGATTATTGAAAGAAATCATTGGTAGCAACTCCAAGATCAGAGATGACAATATTTATGACAAGGATCGTCTTAAAGTAAACCAGATCAATAGATCCAGAAGATGGCACGTGGAAGAATTATACGAGTGGAAATTTCAAAGTGGGGCCCAATATTGTTGTCCCAGTATTGCTGGGTTAGGAAAATCGAGCCTTGTGAGAAAGTTGCCTACGATGACATTGTTATTGATGACAAAGTAATAAAATACATAAATTGACCCTGGTTAAATCTGATTGACGACTCCTGGAAGGGCATGTATGAAACAAGGACAAAGCCATGTGTCCAATCCCAAGTCAGCAAAACAACAAGGCAAATAAATAGGAAGGGACGATGTCATAGGCTTGGAGACACCACGTCATCCAATACACAAGGAATGATTCCATGTGGAGGACACCGTAGGATGATGTAAGAAAGGAACAAGAGTAGCCACAGGTAATACACTATATAGAGCCACATGTCAAAGTGCCAAGTCAGCATGTTGTACAAACAAGAGTCAAAATTTGTGATGATGTCATCATGAGATCAACTTCCAAGTAAATGCCACGTGTAGTAGAATTATTGATCCAAGTGTCATCAAGTACATAGTTGTAGATACCTTGGAAGGTTTGGTTAGAGAACACCCTAACCATTTTTCATATTATATTAAATAGATCTACGCCATTCATCAGAGAAACATTAGTCAAATTAGAATGGGTTACCTATAGTGGAGGTACTTCGACAAAGGATATCCAATGAGTGATATAGACCATAAATCAGAGTGGCTACAAGAAATATCTGGACAATCCATCAAACTACAAGGTTACACAGGGACTCCAAAACTTCAAATTAACAAGAATCGTTGATCTATCAGAGTTATAGCAAGGAAATATGGATTGGCCATCAGAGTGGGATTAATGACGAAATATAACCATTCATCGGAGGAGATATTAAGAGATATGTACTGTCCATTGGAGAATCATTGGTTGGAGTATATTGTTCTATATGTCGTGGAGGTACTATGATGAAGGAGCTCCAAGGAGCAATCTAGGCCATTGGTTGGTACACAAAGAATATGCGATGACAACTATATATCTACATGGGTCCTACCTATGCAGCTTATGCAAGGTATATGAATAAAGGCGGTCACATCAATTACATGTGTAAAATTGTGAATGGTAAACATGGGAACAGATTGATGATTGAGATTAAATGTGGCCCAAGGACCAGATCTATCAATTTTGATTTGTCTAGGAGAGATCAGACAATTATTGTGCATTGTAGTTATGTTATGTTGGAATAATGAGATCAATGGATGAGATCAATCCAAGATCCAAATCGGATGGTTGTTGAGAGTCAAAGGGCATTGAGTAAGACTGTATTGATTCAATGGGTAGTGAGAATATTGATAGTTGATATTTGAATTGGAGGAATATCCAACAATTGTTGAGCGTCGGAGAACTGTAAGCAAGCCCTTGTGCTAGACAAGGAAGGAATTTTGAAGGATTTTGAGCCTATTTTTTTATGAATATCTAGAGATGACCTCACAATAATAGTTTGTATTATTAAGACAAATTATTTAAGAATTGGGGTCTATAAATTTCAAAGAAACAATCGTTTTGATGGTGTGTGCTTGATGAAGGTGGTGTGAAGAAGTCGGGCTCTGAGGTTTGTATGAAAGCATGGATGTGATGAAGATGATTTGAGGTTTGATGACACAGAGAATGAAGCATGTAGGAGAGGTTGTCTGAAGAAAGTTACAAATTACAAATTGTTAAGGGTGGTAGGGTGGAGAAAGAAAGGAGATTGTGTCTCCTACAAGTTGGTTCATGTGAACAATAATTTTGTGGGTTGGCACCCATTAGCTAAGTTGGTGCTTAGAAAAGGGATTGGTGTACCCTTTAGGTTGGTTCCCGCAAATATTATTGCATATTGGTGTCTGTTGTAAGTTGGTGCTTACAAATTTAATAAAGAAATTTTTGTGGTTCTCTCCCATTTGAATTTCCATGTTAAATATTTGTGTATTGTGAATTGCATGATCAAATATTGGTAAATAATATATTTTGATTAAAAATGAACTCTGGAAAAATAAATAAATGGTTATTGTGTAACAGTGATTCACCCCCTTCACAATATTCCAACAATTGGTATCATATTGAGGTTCCTTTAGGAACAACCTAAATGATGGAAGGTGAATCCTCACAATGGAGGAATAAGAAGGGTTCTCCAAAAACAAAACCCCAAAAATTGATGGATCAGAATATGTCTTCTAGAAAATAAGAATGCAATCATTTTTATGTCACTTGGATATGATGTGTTGGATTAAGTAGTAAATGGTTACAAAGATCCAGACACTCGTCCAACTAATACGAATAAAATTAGGCTTAGTAACAATAATTCCAGGTCCATGAATGATATTATTTGCAAATTAACAATATCAATATATACCAAATTTATGTATTGTGCCTCAGCGAAAGAGATGTGGCACAAACTACACAATATTTATGAAGGAGATGATTAGGTTAAGAGAGAAAAGTTACAAGTCTATAAAAGAAAATTTGGGACTCTCAAGATGAATGAAGAAGAGAACATTTCATCCTATCTTCTTTGTGTGGATGAGGTTGTCAACTCCATCAAAGGATTAGAATAAGATGTTGAAGAAAATAGTATTGTTAAAAATGTGCTCATATCACTTCCCTCAAAATTTTATCCCAAGATATCAGTTATTGAAGAAATGAAGGATCTGGATAATCTAATAGTGGATGAGCTACATGGAACCCTAGCTACATATAAAATGAAAATAGAATAGGATAACCCACCAAGAACATCAAGGAAGGGAGGAGCCTTTAAGGCATGAAAAAATACACAATTCAAGATAAGTGATTGCTTACACAAGGAACTGGATGAGGAAGAAGCAAACTTTGTGAGAAAGATAAAAAATAGATACAAAGGTAAGCTCCCTTTAAAATGTTTTAATTGTGAAAAAATAGGAAATTTTGCTGATAAATGTCCTTATGAAAATACAAATGTGAAATAAGAATTTAGTTTCAAGAAAACCAACAAAAAGAAGATTTAAAAGAAGAAAGTTCCTTACAAACAAAGGAATAATGTATATCGGTGGAATCATGAAGGTGGGTTACACTTTCGTGAAAATCGAGTCTCCAACATTCCAAAAATCATTTTTTCGACCGAAAGTAGTATTTTTCAGCCGAACCTTTGAACGTCAAATCGAACGACACTCTGACGATGACCTCGATTTTCGTGTCCAATTTTAGCCAAGCGGATATTTTTTCATCCGGTAACATCTTTTCGGATGAAATATATTCCGACCGAAATAATGTTTCAGCCGAAATATGTTTCGGGCAAACAAATGTTTATAAATTACCCACACATCGCTCCTGTCATAGTTTTTGCGAGTTCAGAGAGTGTTTGTTACTGTGTTGTTTGGAGGGTGTTTGTTGCTGTGTTGTTCCTAGAGTGTTTGCTGCTGTGTTGTTCAGAGAGTGTTTGTTGCTGTGTTGTTTGGAGAGTGTTTTCTACTGTGTTGTTCAGAGAGTGTTTGCCGTTGTGTTGTTTGGAGAGTGTTTGTTGTTGTGCTGTTTGGAGAGTGTTTGTTGTTGTGCTATTTGGAGAGTGTTTGTTGTGCTATTCGGAGAGTGTTCAGAGAGTGCTTGTGAGTTTGGAGAGTGTTCGTTGTGAGTGTGGAGAGTCAGTTATGCTGTTGTGTTGTTGTGTTGCTTGGCGTTTGCTGCAGGCAGACGGGCAGTGGACGTTGGAGCAATGATGGTGTTGCGGAAGTTGGAGCAGTGAGTGTCATTAAGGTATGGTTAGATTAGATTGATTTACTAAAATAACATTAAAATTTATAACAAATTTATAGTTTATATTTTTAGATTGTTTAGGAATTAAATATAGTTTAGGAATTAAATATGTTTTTTTAGATTGTTGAGAGGGCCATATTCGGTCATGTCCTTGTACAGGTATAGGCCCAAATTCAGGCATGTACCTGTACATGGACAAGGCTGAATAAGGCCCTGTAATATGGCCCTGTCCATGTATAGGTACAGGCCGAAATTCAGGCCTGGACTTGCACATGGATAGGGCCGAATATGGCCCTGTCAATTTACCATATACCTTGACAAAATTAGAAAAGAAAGTAGTGATACACTTGGATTTAGAAAATAGTACAACGTTGACAAAATTATGTCAATACATTTGGATTTAGAAAGTAGTGATTATGTAATACCATTGTTATGTTTTCCTTAATTGTGTATTTTTAAATATTAAGTTGTTATTACTGGACTACATCTATTTTTTGTGATACATTTTCAAAATCTCTTTTACATAGACAATACATAGTTAATAGTGAACCTAGCTTACATTGACAATACATGCTTGATCTATTACATATCACACCTTATACATGTTGCTTATAAGATAATGGTAATAGAACACATTCCCTTTAAATTTGGCCTTGTCCATGTATAGGTATAGGCCCGAATTCGGGCCTGTACCTATACATGGACAGGGCCATATTTGGAGAGTAGAATGGATGATAGAATCAAAAGTGGTACTACAATACTTTGGAGGATGTATGGTTGGATGTAATGTACCTTGCTAAATTTTCTGATACATTTTGTTTCAATTCTTGGTTTATATATTAAGACAAACAATTTGTATTTAAAACATTCTACTCACATAGTAAACACAAACTCTACTACAAGAATATAAGAAACAACAAAATAACTCCACTGCTTTATTGTATTAATTATTTGGTGGCAACAATACAATGAAATCACAGAAAAATATAAAATACTAGAAGAGGAATCTGATATATGTTCTATGTATATGCTATCTCTGCAAAACTACTCCAAATAAGCATGCATGTAGATGACTGTAGTGTGCAACAATTATCAGTAGGTGATACCAACTCTATAAGTGGTAATATAGGCCAAAACAATCATAAACAACAATGCCCCCAAAGAAAGAGATGGGCCTGAAGGTGTCACCCTTTTGTTTTGACCCTCCTAACAGCATTAACAAGTCCCCAAATGGAAGGTAGCGACAATCACAAATGAAGTTCTTTCCCCTCATACCAAACTTGTCCCCAAATGAAGGTACTTCAACTCACTACCAAATATAAATACCCCCAAGGAGTAATAACTCATACTACATAGGAAAAGCTTTGTCCAACACTAAGATATAAACTCAGTTATGCAAGAATCTACCTAGACTGAAGAAGTTTGCCCCCATAGAGGTTAACTAATTAGATTATGAATAAACTATATTATCTTTTTTTTAAAGGAAAAAAATTAAGGGTTGATGTAACCTAATGCTTTCCTCTCACCACAAGTTAATTATAATAGAAATCTATAAAAAAGACAATCTCGTTACTAGGAAGAATTATTGGGTACATGCACAACATATTACTTTATGGTGTAAAATGCTGAAACTTAGAATAAAGCTTCCAAAAATATAACCTTAATTAATTAGAAAATTATATAAATAAAAAAAATCACTAATAATGGAATGCTAGTTTTCCTCTTAAAATTTAATGCATATGTTCTCATTAAGATGTCATTTTAATATTTAAATGATAGAATTTCTTAAAACAAATTACTTTTCACATTGGTTTCTTCTTCAAGGATATCAGGGCGAAGGAATGAAACCGCCAAGTTGTTTACTATAAGGTTTGGTGGTTTCAATTCCTAATATTTTCATAAATTTTCTTGGCATAACATTTTTTAATGCCCTAGAATCCAACATACAATTATGCAAAAACAATTCATAACTTTTTATTTTTGAAGTAACCACTTTTTCTTCATAACTTGAGTTGGTTGGGTTCCTTTAGGAGTTCCATGTGGTCAAATACTTGGATTTATTTGATTTTGATTACTGGGTTTTGGATTGGTTAGACTTTAAATTAGGTTACTTTGAGTTGGATTACTTTTGTCTTATTTTTGAAATTGTTTACCCCTACATTCGTAACTAATCCAATCCTTCTCACAAATTCTCCTCTTGACTTCCTCTTGAAATTTATTGGGTGATAATTCCCTATCAATGATGGTAGGATCAATGATTCGTTCATTTGTTTGATCATTAGAAACATTGTCGATCATACTTGTCCATTCACCCATATAATTATTTAGATCATTTGGTTGATCAATATTAGCTTAACTTTGCTTGTTGGAAATCCTGTTTGGCAACTAAAAAAGTGTATTGGTCATGTCGTACACCACAAGGATTAAACCATTGCAATGTTTCTTGGTCAACCACATTATTTGTTTCTAGTGGTTTTGGAACTCTTTGATTCTAATTATATAATGAGGTTTTCTAGACTTATATCAACCATTATTTCCCCTTGAAAAGATTGTGGTTTTATATTTTGTTCCTTATCCCTTTAGACATCAGTATGTGCCTGAGTAGTTGGCCAGGAGCTGAATCGATGGTCGTCATTTCGGTGTTTAAATACCTATAGATTCAAATGCCCTACTTTTCTGTGCATTGATGATGAGTGAAGGATAATAATTTTCTATGTCGTCTATCCCTTATTTATCTCTGAGTTGATTGATTCATGGCTGAATTTTTAGTCTTTGTGCCTACTTGTGTAGATTTGATTTTTCCTTGAAATTCATCTGATCAATATTTAATTTAATATGCTTGTCTTTTTAGTCAATAACTGAATGAATTTCACTTTTTTGAGTCTCTTGATATGGATTCTCTACCAAATTCAACACTCACTTTTGATATGGCTTCTCTTCCAAACCATAGATTCTTATCATTGTAAACTCCTCAAAAAGGAACCCGTCTCCCACTTTGGTGGTCTTTTCCAATTGTAGTGACCCTTTGACTAAAGGAAAAATTATAATGAATAATTCATTTTGGATAATAAAGTCTAATATATAAATAAAAGAGTCTTAGATGGGAACTAATTATTTAACTTAATTTAATATTTAAAGATGGGAACTAATTATTATCTTATTGATGATATTTATATTCATATAATATAACTTCAAATTGACAACTTATTAATTAATTTTTTAATAACCTAGAGACATTAGTAACTAATGTGTTTATTGAACCATAATATTGTATGTGTGTTGGATATTTAGGCATAGCTAGCACACACATATCTCATATGTAGATGACTATTTA
>JZKD02S1452685.1:279648-290621 GCA_000966675.3 Picea glauca
TATGTGTATTTTTTAGACTGACAGATATTTTGTAAAAGTATGTTGTTTTAATGCTAGTCAGTTTTTCGTAAACTCTTCCATATCAATTTAATGAGAGTATTTTTTGTATGACATAATGATTGTATTCCCTCTTTAATTTCATGACTGCAAAGAATGAAATTAAAGGTTATTTTTGTGCAAATCGTTGGTCAAACTCTTTCGATAGTATCCCCTTACCTGGATAAAAAATTATCGTTTTATCCTCCCTAATATGATGTACAAGAAGAAGGTGTCAGGATTATGTTTTGTTTGAAGGTTCAAGAACCTAAGTATAATTCATTTCCCTAGATCTAAACATCATTTTAAAAGTAAATGTGTGAGATTGATTAAAATAAACTTCTTAACATATAACAAGGTTTGAGATTAGACTAAACCTTGTTGAAGACAAAGACAAACTAATTTTAATGAAACATGGTTTTTTATAAAACCTATCCCTCTCTAAAAATATCGGCATATATTTTGATCATTCCAATCTCCTATCGCGCCATGCTCTTCAATGATATTCCTGTATCTCAACCCGACCTTTTGATTGTCTATGAAATCATTACTTTTACCATGTTATTGTCCCCGAATTCAAGTTAAGGGTTTGTGGCAGGCCATGAGGATTACATGAGTCTCTCTGTCTTGAACCCATTTTTCCTCTGTTTTAGGGAGGTAAACAATATTTCAAGTGCTAGATGATTTTACGATGTCCTCAAATCCTTTGGTTTTCATTTTTCATTAGGTATTCCAGTCTGACTTCCTTCGTTACTTATGGTTTTAGCTTGTTGTTTCTACAATGTTTTTACTTCACAAAATCTACCTGTCCATTTTTTGGTCTGCCTTAGTTGCTAACCCTTCCCAAAATCTTATGGCCCCTGTAGTGAGAATAGAGCCAAACAAGCTGCAAACATTACTAACTTATGATGACGTGACTGATAGGCTCTCCAAGGTTGGTTGGTTAGGGTTTTTACAGTCATTTAAGGGATTCAACATCGAAGTAGCTAGAACATTTTCCAAAATTTTTTATGGTACCAAGGTCAAGGTTGGGGATGTTTAGTTGCAGGTTGATGAGGAATTTATTTCTTAGGCCACGAGTCTTCCTCAGTTGGGGGATAAGTGGTTCAAAAACATGAAGGTGAAAAATATCCCGTGGTAGTCTCTGTTGGAATAAAAACATTTGAAATACCACATTAAGGGTATGGAAATAGAACTCTTTCATAGCAGATGGAACATTCTCTTGTTGATAATTAAAAAGTTTGGTACTTATGACGGATGCTATGGCCTTGTTTTCTATTTCCACATATGATTGTTCATGACTTTTCATGGGTTTCATTTAAACCTACCATTCTATTTACATAGGAGTCTGCAAAAAAATGTTTAAAGTTTACTAGCGGCTAAGTCAAAACCCTAAAACCCATCTATTTCATTATGGTCTCATTTGTACCTTAGTTGAATTTAATCTTACTAACATAGGAGACAACTGGGAAAAAAAATTGGTAATAAATCAATTCTTACATCATCGATTTAACTCAGGTTGCAAGAGAATCCTTTTGTCCTTTGCCTCAAGAGGTTCATATTGAGATTCAATTTCATGACGATCCCATTATGTCTCTTGATGGCCAAGAAGACGTAATTCCTGTAGCACGAATGAGACAAAAAAGAAAAGGATTTATTCCCAAAATCTCTTTAGAAACAGTCCTCAGTCGGTTGAAGAACCAACTATTGGGTTATGTTGATCATCAGTCACAACCCATGTGTCCAAAGATTGATGAGAAAACCAAGGATCATGTTAAACAAACCAGACAATTCCAGGATATTTGTGAAACCAATTTTAATAATAAAAGGGTCGATTGCATTTTGTCTAGAGTGATTAGAAACAAATATAGACAAAGGGAGAGCCCAATTCAAATGATAACAATAGAAAATCAATATTCTTTTGAAAACACAAGTGAAGATTGTGAAGAAGACAATCACATTCAATATGAATTTGTTTCAAATATACCACATTTCCTTTATAATTGTGAAGGGTTCTCAGGCATTCATGATGATTTAAAAGTGAAACTTGTGAAAGAAAAACCCTTGGATGCACACCGACAAAATTCGATCCCAAATATGGAACCCGAGTGTTGTCGTGACTTCCTAGGATGGGCTCAAAGGTATTATGCGGATGTACCATATTTACAAATGTGCCTCAACCAGGTAATGAGACAAAATAAGGAACTTGAAAGGGATAACCAGAAATTGAAAACTGAAACACAACAAAGCATGTTTCGGGCAAGTAAAAATCCTAGAAGCTCTGGAGAAATTATCATTAAAAACCAATGAATGTCAATATTACTATTGGATAAGAAATATACACATATTCATTTTCAAATGCTTAATTTGGGTAACGCGATTTATGGTTTTATTTCTATTGCATTTGTTTTGTTTACAACTAGTTGTTTTTTTTATTATGATTGTTTTTAGACTAGCTACAGAATCATAGATTTTGTATCCAGTCTTAATTTAGTTGATATGATTTCTATTTAATTTAATTTTTTTTTTAATTTTTTTATTTTTTATTTTAGGTCTCCAAATAAAATGAAAGATTTCATATATGTTTTCTGGCTAGTGGAGATCGTGGGTTTTTTTTTAGTAGTAACAAAATCTATTTCAAAACAATGGGTAATATATTTTTGGTTGCCATAACAAACTTTGTATAAGTTGTTACAAACATTGTTATTATAAAATTAGATTAGTATTTTATATTCCAACCTCTCTATTTTAAAAATATTTACCTCTATCCTGTGGATATGAGAGTTCATCATTGTTTTGTTTAAATACTCATTTTGTTTTGAAATCAAGACATGGGGGAAAATTCTCGGACAATGGATCAATGATTATTTTGAAGGACATGGATTTATACGTTACTTAAGAATTTTTCCTTGTGAGTCTAATGGTTTTGTTTTCATTATGATATTTGTCATTATGGTTCATATTCTTCTAGTGATTAATCACAGATTGATTAAAAATCAGCGTTAGTCTATTTTGTCAATTCATTGTTAATTTCTATCATCTATATATTAATTATGTTCAACTTTTAATAGTTCATTATCCCAATTATTAAATTCCTTGTCACTGTATCATTTTGATGAAAGTCTGAAATTATATTGATTTTATTCATATATTTCGAATTTTCAATAACTTAATTGTTCAATTGAATTCTTTTCTTATTGTCAATGGTCTATCATATATTTACAAAGGATCAGATTTAAAAATTGTTCTTTTTGCATCATAAATGGGATTTTAATTGCTAATTGAAGTGACTTTCTTCGGGCACTTTCATAATCTTGGTATTCCACAACCCTCTGCCATATATTTCTCTTAAGAGACAGGTTGTTGGAGGATTTTTATATAGGAAGGAATAATCAAAATTTCTCTTTAAATATTGTCCAGTTATAGGTTAGTGATTTTTTATTTTATTTTATTTTGGTTTATATATTTTATTTTTGAATATAGATTGACATTTAAGCTTATATACTTTGTTTATTTAAGATAAAACATTATCATTTATATTCATTTCTTTTCTCTTTTAGTTTCAAGGTTAAAATTAGATTAGTAGTATGTTCTAGATCCATTTTAATTTTTGCTGAGATTTGGTTCTCTTGTACAACCTTATTTTACAAGGTTTCTCATAAATATTGCATCTGTTTATTTGTATCTAAAAAAAGTGAATAGTGAATGTATATAGTAGGTATTTGTTAGTTATTTTTTTGTGTAGTTTAGATTAGATCCCTTTATCGGCTAACAGATTCGTTAAACCCGTCAGGGTCAGTTACTTCAAACGAATTAGGTTAACTTTGAAAATATCAGACCCGACTCTCCCTTCCAGTTGATGAGAGTTCACATATGCTCGTCAAAAAATGGAGCTAGAAGGAGGGCCTGAAATATATTAATGGAATGTGGAGGCCGAAAAACACCTCCTAACAATCGCTCTCCTTTTAGAACTTGTACTCTCTTAGACTCCATTGTTATATCTAACACATGGAACTACATCTAAAACTGAGCCTGTTATTCGACTCAAGCAACAATCTCCATCTATTCCTATTGAACCTACAATACCTCTCCCTCAGAGATCTGACTTACAAGAGATACTCCAAAAATCCCACCAATCATTAATAAGAACTCACGATACTTTGGAAAATCTTGGGGAGCTTGGTGATCAATTTTATCAACCTATTAATTTTTATGATCAACAAGAAGATCCTCTTATCATTGGTACACCAAATTACAAGATGCATGATATCTTTATTAAACAATATGAAACTAATATTGCAACTAGAATTATTAATCCCTTGTATCAAGATTAGTTGGAGACAGGGGTACCACAATCACGACACGTCGAAATGCTTATTCTAGGTGTTGAAGGATATGGTCTTTCTCCTTCACCACCCGACCCTTATCCACCTCCATCAGGAGTAGAATCCTATGATGAAGAAATTTCATCTTATGAACAATCTCAAACTTCAAATAACTCACAAAATTCAACTCGGATGGATAATCAAAATAATCTTGGCAGGCCTTGGCTTGACCAAGATGTTGTTGTTGTACCAGGACCACAACATCCTTTACCTAAGCATCCTGAAAAATGGTTACCTAAGTTTGACCCTAATTCCAAACAGTCAACTAAAGATCATATAAAAAAAATTATGTTGGTTGTTAGGCTTAGAAATGTAGAACATGAAGATGTCGTATGCAAAAATTTTCCTTATAACTTTGAGGGAAATGCCTCCACATGGTACTTCGCACAACAACCTCAAACTATAATTTCCTGGGATAGATTTGAAACATTTTTTTTAGAAAATTCGGAGATGACAAATCCTTCAAAGTCTTAGTTATGGAGCTATCTAGTATGAAGATGAATCACAAGGAAAAAGTTAAAGATTTTAACAAGAGATTTCTTAAGCTAACAAATAAGATCCCTATAGACTCTATGCCTGTAGAAAATTTAATCATTGCTTATTATTCTAAATATTTACATCATACTACAACAAATGTCAGTTAAAAGGTCCAAAAAAAATACTCTTTTAGAGGCTTTTGAAGACATTGTTCTCATTGAAAAGGATATTCTTAGCTTGAAAGATAATACAAATCTTGAAGTTGAACCAACTTCTTCCTCCAAGAAGAAGATAGATATTGTCACTAAACCACCTTCCAATAAGAAATATCAAGAACCCATAGATAGGGAAAGCTTCCAAAAATCATTTCAAACGTTATCCAACCAGGTTGTAGATCTAAAAAGAGCCACAGAGGAAGGATCTTCTAGCAACATAATTTATCAAACACCTTTTAGACAACCCCCTCAGAATCCTCCCAATAAGCTAATCCCTTCAGCTGAAGGTATGAGTTTAGAAGGATTACACCATGCTATAAAATCCTTATTAGCTAGAGTTGATAATGCTTTTTATGTTACAACCAAACAAGAAAATGAGGAGGAGGGAGAACCCAATGAAGAATATTCGTCCCCTCGAACTTTAGGACATTTTTTGGATAAAAATTTTCAAGCCAACGTTGAAACCGTGCATAATAATCAACATCCTTATAATACTCGAAGTAATAATGAGACAACAGATCCAAACAAATCTGCAACATCAAAACAAAAGAAACATGACGAAACATCGAAGATGTTTTCTCTCTTTGATCTATACTATGATCCCGTTGAGGATTTTAAGAGGTTAAAAGAAAATATCTCTATGTATGAGCTACTCAAGGTACCTTACATCCATAAAAAATGCTACAGAGTATAGTTGAAAACAACAACAGTAAGAAGGATGCTCCATACAAGAGTATAGCAAACCTTGATAAAATATCCTCGGGAGTAGAAAAATAAAAATAAGCAACCTCCGACTCCTTCTTCCACACCACGTAAGAGATCTAATGTGCCACCTTTTCTATTAACATTCAAAATCTTTAACATAAATGTACATAATTGTATGGGGAACTATGGGGCTTCGTCAAATGTGATGCCTTTGTCAGTTTGTCAAAAAAAAATATTGAAGTCAAACCATCAGATATGAAAATCATTCAGCTTGATAGAACTAATGTTATGGTGGTTGGAGAGATTAAATATGTTTTGATTAGGTTGTCATCCAATCTGAAATTACATCAGGTCATTGACATAGTGATAGAGAATATTCCATAGGTGTATGGCATGTTTCTAAGCAGGGATTGGTCTCAACAAATTAATGGTTATTTTTCCACAGATTGGTCTCACCTATGGTTGCCACTCGATGGCCATCCTAATAAACTTAGGATCAACATGGAAATTTATTTAAAATATGTAGTTACATATTTGAATGACCCAAATAGACCTTTTATTCCAAGTGAGAATGCATTAGAAAATCAAGGTATAAACACTTTTTTTGAGAATTTTGCAGTTGGAATATCTTTTGTTGCAAACCTAAATCAACAATCTGAAATATTAGTTTGCACTCAAGTAATGAAGTCTAATCATACTGTAAATATTGTAAATATCCATGTGAATGATGAAAATTGGTATTTGTACTTTGATTGGTCTAAATCATGTGAAGGAGTCAGTGCGGGTTGTCTATTGATAGACCTTAAAGTTAACAAGACATTCATTTCTTGTAGATTAGAATTTGATGGCACAAATAATATAGAAGAATATGAAGCTCTCTTGTAGGGACTCAAGAGAGCCTTTGACCTTGACTTCCAATGTTTAGATGTATTCAACGATTATGAAATTGTGGTCAAGTAGGTAAAAAATGCCATTCACTGTGTATCTACTAATCTTAAGAACTACCAGACCGAGGTATGGAACACGATTAGTAAATTCATTTCTTTTAATATAAGTTTTATTCCTAGATCTAGTAATTATGAAGTAGATTTATTAGCAAATGTTGCATCAAAATTATTTCCTGCTGATGGTTTCTCTTGTAATTTATTTTCTTTTGAATTGATATTCAGGTCATCAATTCTAGATAACATTACTAATTTGCAGGTGTTTTACGATGATAAAAAAATCATAAACTTATTGCATATGGAAGACACTTTCCAAGGTGATGTAATTGATGAAAACACTCACGACGAAAATCTCCATGATTTTACGGTAATATTTGATCCATGATTAGATGAGAGTTTGTCTTACATGGTAAATTTGATCCCTAAATCTGTCATTAGATTGGAAAAGTTTTATGATCTACATGAAAAATTTAAGGGAGTTTTTAACTATAAAACTAATAGTTCCTCACTGCAATATGAAACTGTAAATTTAGGAACACATGATCAGCCCCAAAACATCAATTTAGGGACAGGGTGCACATAACAAGAAAAGTCATCATTTATTAAACTATTTAAGCAATTTAAAGATGTGTTTTCTTGGACTTATGAGGATCTAAAAAAATTCGATCCAAACATAATACAACATGTAATCCCCATGAAACCTCAAGCCCAACTGTTCCAATGGAAACTAAGGAAGATGCACCCAAAATTATAAGCCACAATAAAAAAACGAGTTGAACAAGTTGTTAACAACTATGATCATTTTTCTTGTCTTACATACCCAATGGGTGTCCAATCTAGTCCCAGTAAGGAAGAAGAATGGGGAAATACAAATTTGTGTTGATTTCCACAACTTAGACTGAGCCTCTAAAAAAGATATTTATCATGTTCCACCCATGGAATAGATCCTACAATAGTTATCTCGTGGTAAGAGACTATCCTTATTGGAAGGATTTTTAGGATACAACTGGGTCCTGATGTCTCTATCATATCAGCTTAAAACTACATTCTAGGCCCCTTGGGGCACTTATGCTTATCGTAAAATGCCTTTCGGATTAATTAACACCAGATCCACTTTCCAAAGGGCCATGGATATTTCTTTTCGTGGGATTATAAATTAGTCAGTGGTTTTTTATTTGGATGATGTAACCATCTTTTCAAAGAACAAAAAAGATCACTTATCTCACCTAAGGAGTGTATTGGAACGTTTTTGTAATTATGGCATCTCCTTAAATCCCAAGAAATCAATTTTTGTTGTTGATCAGGGGAAGTTACTTCGTTTTATAGTGTCTAAAAATGGAATGATGATAGATCCTAAACAAACACAAGCCATAGCTAATATTCCTCCTCCATCATCCAAAAAAGTTATGTAGTATTTTCTTAGTAAAATAAATTTTATTAGACGTTTTCTCCCTAGTTTTTTCGAGATGGTTAAACCCCTGCAAAATATGATAAAAAAATACATTGTTTTTAAATGGGGGTGATAGGAAAACTAGGCCTCTAATGCCATTAGACAAGCTATAACAGAAGCTCTATCCTTAATGAGTCCCAATTTTTCCAAAGACTTTACCCTCTACACTTTCGCATCAGATAGATCATACACTACAATACATACCCCAAAAAATGATGATAACAATGAAATCCCCATTTTGTTCATGAGTTCTTCCTTAAAAGGAGAATAATTAAACTATCTAGTAGTGGATCAACAAGATTTTGTTGTGTGTACAACAGTAAAACACTTTAGAACCTATCTATTGAAATCTAGAACTAAAGTCATTGTCCCATATCCTCTAGTAAGAAATCTACTTGTTCAGAAAGAGCTTGGACAAAAGAGGGCTCATTGGATGACCTCTCTTCAATAATATGATCTCGAGATTAAAAAAACCCATATTGTTAGAGGTCAAGGTCTTTTCAAATTAGTGGTTGATTCAGTCAATCCACATAATGATTACTCTTTGTTATTAAATAAAACACTGCCCCATGAAAACCAAATCTTTTTTGCACAAACCATGCTGGATTCTTTGTATTCTAACATTAAATTTTATTTAATACATGGAACTACTCCAGCTCGTCTCAACCCCCAAAATAGAAGGGAATTAAAACTTATATATACTCCCTTTCAAATGATTAATGATGTCCTTTTTATAAAAAAATTGATGGAGTATTATTACGTTGCGTTAGAAAAGGAGGAATATGAAAATGTTCTAAATGAATTACATTATGGCAATGCAGGAGGTCATTTTTGTGGTGAAACAACTGCTCATAAAGTCCTCAGAGCTGGATATTATCGGCCTACGTTGTTTAGATATTCTTATGATATGGCTCGCAAGTGTGATACATGCCAAAAGGCTACTGGAAAAGTCCCTTTGTATCCAGTGACAATCGATCAACCATTTTAGTAATGGGGCCTTGATGTTATCAAGAAAATAAATCTTGTATCTTCCCTCCAACATAAATACACCCTTAAAAAAATGGATACTTCACCAAGTGGTCTGAAGCCATACCTCTAATAGTAGTCAACACTATTCAGGTGATTTCGTTCCTTGAAACTCATATCATTTCGTGCTTCACAATTCTAGAATCTTTGGTGTTTGGCAATGCATATTATTTTTCCTCGATGGATTTGAATGTTTTTTCTATGGAAAAAGGAATTAAATTGAAACATTATACTAGCTATTGCCTCAAGATAATAGAATAACTGGATCAACCAATAAGAACTTAAATAAAATCCTTAAAAGAACAGTATCATAAAATCATAAAAATTGGCATACCGCTTTGTTCTATGTACTGTGGCCTGATAGGGTTACACCCAAAACAACCATTACAAATTCCCCATTTTTTCTTGTATATGGAAGAGAAGTTATCTTGCCTCCCAATGTATTTCAACCATCAATGAATCTATCTAAAAAGGTCCATGAAGAAGAGTGCTTGGACTTAGAAATTTGAATACATTCTTTTCTCAAATTAGAAGAAACTAGGACACAAGCTAGACGAAAAATGGATCAACACTAGCAAATGGTTAAATGATGGTTTGACGAAAGGCATTCCTTTGATTGAAATTTTGATGTAGGAGATCTGGTTCTTAGGTGGGATAAAGGACAGGAGGAAAAAAGGGAACATTCAAAATTCTAGAATTTATGTTTAGGACCTTTTATAATCGCTGAAAAACTTGTTCCTAGATCTTTTTGTCTACAAACCTTAGAAGGACAAACGAAATTTTTTCTAGTGAATAGCCAAGTTCTCAAAAAATAATTTTCTTGACCACACTGAGATTAGACATTTTTTAAATATATGGCGTGTTGTGCATTTTTTTTCTTTTATTACTTTGTGTTCGCGTTCAAATGGTCACCAGGTGAGCAAAATGGCGAGCGCTTGCATACCCTGTTGGGTTTATCAGGGCAGAACAGCTGTGGCAGCATAGGGTTAACAGAAATAAAAGAAACTACAACCTAATACGAACTGAAAACAAATCAAAACTGTAACAAGAAGCAAAGATCAAACATCAAACACAGAACACAGGTGTCACCAATGGTTTCAGGCAAGTGTATTGATGAAACCGGAGCACACTGAAGGAAGGGACCAGAGGTTCCTTCTCCCTCCAACAGAAGGCTCTTTGGGGCCCTCACACAGTTTTATTTCCTTACAAATGAGAAGAACTGAGCATTGAAAGAACTCTCGGTGATGCAGCTAATGGGTTGTTGTTTAAAGGATGAGCCCTTAAACCATCTGAACAACATAACGGTGCTTAGAATTCCTTGCCAAAACAGTGTATCCTCACGGCTTTTTATAGCATTTCTTCAGGCGGTCACATAACCTTCTCCAAGTGTGAACAGGGACCCTTTTAGGGTTTACTTAGGTCATTAACCCACCGATTTTGCAGATCCGGCTTTGATTTAAGAGTCAAATCAACTTGGGAGCCGGTCCGTAAGCGGTTGGGAGACTGACCTATTCAATTAATGCACCATTTTAGCAGATGTGCGGGTTTTTGTATTGATAGACACGCATCGAGTGCGCATGCGCTAATAACACGTTTTTGTCCCGCACATGCGCACGTGCATCAAACTGCTGTAAAGCGCCTTTCAATTTTTGGTTACTTTGTATAGTTTTTGACCCTTCTGGAATGCTGTGGAACTAATTCAGTGCCATGAATGACTTCATTGCTGTTTTGATGA